>JAQIXV010000762.1:0-18399 GCA_034700625.1 Tectocepheus velatus
TAATTGGTACAAAATTATACGATTAGCAAAACTTTAAGTAAAAACACAATTCATTAAAACTATTACAGCTTTCAAACTAAAAGTTAAGACAAACTTCTAATTAAAAGTAGAACTTAGAGCTACGAAGAGCTACGAAGAGAGCGATTCTCTATTAAGTAATCGCTTTTATAGCTTATTCTATGAGAGGAATCGAGGGGATGGGCTTATTCTGTGCGACCAATGAGATCAATACAATGTTATATAACTCTTAAACATTGCAATATAATCTCGTTTCTCATATTTCCAATATCGGAAGACTATTCCTTTTCTCAAGTTTATATTTTTCATTAAGATAATGAATTTGACCAAGCTAATTCTCTGTATGTTTGTGCTGTTATCCGGATTATTGATTGAAGTGAATGATAGTCGACGTTATATTCAGGATATTATTTTATTCACTGTAATATATTCTTTAAAATGTTGCTAGGTAAGTTAGAAACCCATTTTCAAACAAAATATTACTTTAAATTTGAATAGATTTTTATTGAAAACTATTGAATCAAAATGAAAATTCTCAATATCGTACACAAGGATCTACATTTAGATAGTTTATATTTTCCAAACAAGATAAAGAATTTTACCAAGCTTATTTTATTGAAAAATTTTGTGTTTTTTTTGTCATAAATTATATTTTGATCATATAATTTACCATGATCTAATTGTAATAACAGCTGTAATCTAATGATAAAACCCATATAAAATTATGCCAGATTGAATGTTTAGTACTCTTGGATACTTATCATTAAATGTTTTCCAGCAATTGGTTAATTTTGTTTTGCTAGTTTAAGACCACACAGATGCCCAAGGGGGAATAGGCAAAATTCCCATCCTGACTTGAAAAATTCTGAAAGTTCCCTCCCTGAAGTCGAGGCAAAAAAAATTTCCCCTCCTATTTCTCTCCTAAACCGACCTTGGGCATATGTGTTTAAGACGGTAATTTTTCCTAGTATAAGTGAATATTTCACAAGTAACTCTCTCCGTACAAAGTATGTCCAAGTCAAATTTTTCGACCTTAAATAGTCCTGCAAACTTTTATGTCTTCTTGTTCTGTCAGTTTTGTTGTGCAATTTAGCTAGATTATATACTTATTAATTTATTTGAGTAGTGTTACCTGAGCTCTCATATAATTAACCTCGATGATATTCTTATACAAACTACAATTTTTTGATAAAAATAAAATAAAATTATGCTTGATTAAAATTTTTCTATTAATTGGAAGGAAACACCAGTATTTTTGTTATGTTAATTAAATTCAGTTATCAGTTTTATTTGAGCTATAAATTTGAGTTAAAATTTCTATAGCCTCAATTACTTTAAGATAACCATGATAAATTATAACAGAAGCTGTAATTTTATGATAAAAGATAAATAAAATTATTTCTCGTCAAACCTTACTTATTCTTGGTCAATCAAAAAAGTTTTTAATAAGTTTTTAGCAATCAAACTAAAATATGATTTTTAGTCTTGGTAATTATTTGAACTAGAATCCGTAAGAGTATTTTTTTTATAAATTTTGTGTGATGGATTATTTCCAGCAATTAATCGAGGTCGTTTATAAAGTTACCATCCATTTATGCATAAGCTATAACCATGATAATGTTGTTTTACAAGCTGGAATTTAATGATAAATCTTTAATAAAATTATGCTTGATCAAAGTTTTTATATTATTTGGAAGGGAATGATATGAATCGATAACACCGTTTTTTTGGTATGTTGACTAAATTCAGTTATCAATCATAACCAGTGTGATTTTCTTTTTAGGCAATTATTTGAGCTAGATACATTTACCTAATAAATTTAATTGATCGAGGAAAGTTTTTTATAAAATATATCCTTTCATTCAAATCAATCAAAATAATAATATTTTGAATAATTTTAAAAATATTTATTTAAATATTGTTTTAATACTTTCTTTGAATTTTTCAAAAGAAAAGACAAAAACTCGAAAAACAAATTAAATAAATCCTTTTTTCTGTCAAAATATTGACTTTAATTTGTGTTTGAATTACATTTGAATAGAATTTTATCGATTAGTTCCATACAATTGAATTAAATTAGTTGAAAAGTTGTTTATTTTTGTATCAATTTCCGTATTAATACAAACTGTAAAAGAGTATAAAAGTTGTGTAAAATATAATGTCGTTTCTCATATTTTATATATTGGATTCAGGAAAGAACGTCTTTTACCAAGTTCATTTTTAATCGAAATCATGAACACAATTGAGACTTTACCAAGTATATTTTTCATCAATATAATGAATTTGACCAACATTATTTTATTGGAAAAATTATATTTTGATCATAAATTTAACCATGAACAAATTGTAATAACAGCTGTAATTTAATGATAAAACCCATATAAAATTATGCAAGATTGAAGTTTTATTACTTTTGGGCTAATACGATTAGTTGTTATTTTGTTCAAAATTTTGCTAGATGAGTTATTTTGAGGAATCAATCAATTGGTTTTTTAATACTTTTGTTTTCATAGTTTAAGACACTAGTTTTCCTAGTACAATGTTTCAAATGTAACTCGCCCTATACAAATATGTCCAAGCCTAATTTTTCGAGCTTTTTTGTGTATTCTAGATTTTTTATTTGATAATTCATTTGACTCATATTTGAAGTTATCATTCATTTATATAACCTGAGATATCATATAATTAACCTTGATCATATTCTTATACAAACTGTAATTCAAATATAAAAATTAAATAAAATTATGCTTGATGATAATTTTCTATCAATTGTGTCACTCTATGAATAACTCCTTAACCGAAATGCTATTTTTCAGATGAAAAACTCAGCTATCAAATAAATATGATTTTTTCTTTAGTAATTATTTGAGCCAGTTAGACTTTTCAACTTCAGACTTCAACTATAAATTAATTGACAAAATTTTTTTATAATCATGCTTGATCAAATGCTTGATGATTTCCTATTAATTGAATTAAATTGAGTTATCAATGATCATTGAACTTAAGCTGTATATGATAAAACTTGTAATAAATTATGCCTGATTAAATATTTCCTACAATTGAGCGTGGTCCTAAACAGAGTATTTTGTTTTGTTTTAAATTTTCTTGGTCAGTTATTTTCAACAGCTGAAATCATACATAAGATTTTCAGACTTGATAATTATTCAATCAAGTTAAAATTTATAATAAAAATCCAGCATGATTATAAAAGTTGTAGTTTTATGATAAAAATTTAATGTGGAAACTGTTTATTGATTTTTTAATTGAAGTTTAATTATTTACATCTATATAGATTTAAATAATTTTGAAATTTTTTCCCCAAGCATGAACAGACCAAGATCAATTCATTGTCATTTAAGATTAAAAATTCGTTAAGGACTTTAAGCTTGTTCAGATTATAATATTTTATTATTTCTTTATTTGAAATCAACAAAAAATGTCTAAAATTATTTTTCGAATACAAATAGTGATATGAATTCAATATACTGTCTACAAGGGATGAGATCCCTTTTAAGGATTATATCCCTTTATGATAATAAGTGTTAACACTATTTCTATGGGATTACAAAATAAGACAAATTTTCGTAAAACAATAAGAGAAATAAACAATCAAATGACTATTTAGATTGAATTAATTCTAAATTAAGGTTAATTTATAAGTTTAATTCGAGTAAGTTCCAAGATTTTATCCATAAAATGATTAATTTCAACTTAGGAAAAATATCTAGTATAAATAAATAACATTTGTGGGTATTATTAGGACCGGTGTTAAAGCATGATAATAGGCCTTTTGGTATTATATCAGGCGTGACTATAAGAGAATGCTCTAGCATTATAGCCCCCATTAGGGACTTCGAGTTAAGGGAAATCGTATTCCTCTCTTAAAATAAAATAATATGAGAAACGGTTTGTTGTGTATCTCCCAAAAAGTGTGGACAAGAACTTTAAAACTGGTATTTCAAAGATTACCACCAGGTTTACCAATGCGTAAATCAAAATAATCGCGGTGAGAATAAAAACAATTATGTACTTTTGCTTATATCTTCGCAGCTCCTTGCTCAATTCTTCCATTGCCCTCTCATTTTGAATCAATTGATTCTCATAAATGTGTTGCAAATGACTTGTTGGTGACTTCAGATGTAACTCAATATCCCTGTATTTTCCAAACAAAGAGCGAAACAACAAATTATTTTCAAACTTTTCGACTGTTTTCACATTTGAGGTGTTTTTGGCCAAACATATATTGAATCCATTGATTCTCTCGAACCAATATCGACACCGACACCTCAACCCGGAGCAGACGGTATTGAAGTCGTAGTAAACGCATTGTTCAGTCCATTTGCAAATTTGATTGAACCGTTTGCCAGAAACGCAGCCAAAAGTTGAATAATCTCTTTTCAAGAGCGTGAGACCCGGCTCACAGTTTGATTGAAAAGCGGGTTTACTTAAGTAACCTAGTACCATTAATAAAGGGAACGATATAAGGGCAGCCATTATCCAGAGCGTTTTATTTTCATTCATTTTTATCTTGTATCAATACGTCGACTGATTTTCTTCCAATGTTGAAGTCATTGGAAAAAAACACAAAAAATTTCCAAATGTTTTGAATTTGCGTTAAATTTATTGACAAACAAAACAAAAACTGTAATAAAAATTAGTCTAAAAATATTTTAAAATATTTTATTGGCTTCTAAATTATGTTTTTATTACCAAGATCAATATTTCAAATGCAATTAAATAAATTTTGAAGGTTTTACTTCAATTTTTTAGGAATAATGTAAAGGAAATTAATCATGGTCATTTATTATAGCATTCATTAATCATTTTCATTCCATTTATTTAAAATACATTTTTAATTGAAGTTTAATTATTTGAATTTTTTGCGCATTCTTGTTGAGTTACTTATTAAAATATTTATGTCCTATGTCATTTTGTCATACAAACTGTAATTTTATGTTTAAAGACACATAAAAATATGCCTGATTGAACTTTTCTTAAACTTGGTCAAATTCACAAATAAGAATTACTCCGTAATAGTCTGGTATTTTGATATAAAAATTTAATAAAATTTTGCTTGATCAAAAATTTCTATAAACTGGGTTGGTGCAGAATACATGCGATATTTTTGTTAGGTGATATAAGTCGAGTTCACCATGATCATATTGTCACACAAACTGTAATTTAATGATAAAAGATATATGAAATTATGCTTGATTAAACCTTTCTCAATACATGGATATTTTATAATAAAGGATTATTTGGTCTTTAATTTTCTTGGTCAGTTATTTGAAATCGAAGAAATTACCAGGGTGTTGAATTGAATTTTTATAACTTTATTTATCAAATCAAACTACAAGTTTAATAAACAAGATTAATCTCTTATTATATGTACA
Organism: Tectocepheus velatus; assembly: GCA_034700625.1. Lineage (NCBI taxonomy): Eukaryota > Metazoa > Arthropoda > Arachnida > Sarcoptiformes > Tectocepheidae > Tectocepheus > Tectocepheus velatus. The sequence goes on from JAQIXV010000762.1 coordinate 5,412, forward strand.
CATTGTTATTCTAATGGAAAATTTGCATGCTTACACACCATCAAACTCGAGGTCAATTTACATAATGACTTGTTTTTTTCTCAACTATAGCTTTACATCGATTTTTGAGAATTTTTTTTCTCTGTTTTCTGTCGAGAATTGTATTGTTTTTGGTTAACAAACGTCTGTTTCGTTGGTATTAAAAATCTAATCAAAAGATAAAATGATTTTTTGTTTTCAAATAATTTTTTTTTGAATAACTTTTCAATTGTTTTGAGGTTTACTTACAAATAGAGGAGAAGAATAGCGCCGACAATGTGTACGAAACTATTGTATCCCTCAATACTCGTGTCGAACAGCTCTACGGATTCCATAGGTAGGGGACCGGTAGGGGACAGGTATCCGATCGATACTTTTTTTGCAAAAATTTTTATAACTTTTGATATAAGACTCACTTTTAGTGTGAATTACAGTAAAACTTGTGGACTATTAACGGAAGTGTTGTTTATATTTATGCTTAGATTCGCTAAAATAATAATAAAATTTGGTTCTTGTTATCAATTGATAGGACAGACCTCATGTCATTTCACTCGACAAAAGTCAATTCAACAAAAATATTGATTTTATCGTTTAATTGTCGGGAACTTTGGTCTTGACATAACCTATTGGATAGCCAAGCTACTTTTCGAATTGTATTAATCTAGCTAGTTTATTTACAATTTTGATTTAACTTGAAAATTAATTGAGTTTGCTTGAATTTTACCAGGGTTGTTTTGTTAATTTAATTATAGCTATGAATGTTTGATTAAATTTAAATTTGATCCTGGTTATTGTTGCTATTGTTAGCACACACTTCTGGGTGTTTATTACTGTCTCGTCATTTGATAGATAACCTAAAAATGGAATTTTCCACAAAATATTGTTTTAGATATAATGATAGGAAAATTTTGGTTTTGAACAAGCTCATTTAAAAAAGGACCGACAAATGCAGGCCCACTTGATTATTTATTTGAAACAGTTATATTCAAGATCAATTTCAGAATAAAGTTACAGGTTTTAATTCAATAATAAAAATAACTAGCATAATAAAAAATGTGACAGCTAAAATTGATTGATCATAGATAAATAATACCTAGATAATTATGCAGGATGAGTTCATTCATAGTATCAAGTTATTTTATTGGGGATTTTTTCAACAATAGTAGTTAGTACTGAGTCAGTACCCATCAAAAGGAAAGCCTGTTTTTAATTCAAGGTTTTCGCACAGAATTACTGTCGACTCAGACTTCAAGGCAGTCAACAGTTGTGTTATTATTACTAAAAATATATAATTATTTAAAAAACCATTTTATCAAACATCAAGTCATGTGATACGACATAAAGTTAAACAGATTTTTCATTTTACTTGTTATTTGAATTAATAATAAAAATCTTTTTCAATGAAAAATCAATTGAAAACTCTGTTTGAGAGCACAGAATAACTCAACAGTCAATTGGATGTCAGAGTGTTTTCACATTAAAAGTAAGGAAAGTATTGCGAAAAATCACATTTCAATGAAGTGTTTGTTAACTAAAAATAATTATTTTGTTTGTGTTATATATTCTGTGTTTTTCACTACAAACATGTTATTCCTGGTCTTCATCTGATATTATTTTCACCTTGATACTGTTGCCAAATCACCTTGATGATTGACTAATTTATAATAGATTATAATGAACTGAAAGTTTACTATTAACTAATCGACTGATTGACTGGATTTTGAACCAACAGTGCTATGACTTCAACACTGAATTATTTGATATAAACCAGGAATTGATTGATATCTCAATTTCATAGATGAGTCTGAATTGAGATTCAAAGTCAATGAATAGACTTTTGATTTATAGTTTGGAAAAATAACTCCTGATATGTGCCTAACGTTTGATTAATTCAGTTATCAATAGTTTGGTTGTTATCACTTGTCATAGATTTTGTATACAATATATATACGAATACTATATATCTATGAAATAATCTCAAACTTTGAACTGAAAATTCATGTGAAAGTCTAGTGACGGGTATAGAAAAAAAATTCCTAAAAATAAATCAAAAGTTTTTTGTTATAATTCATGTTTCAAATGAAACATTTGTTTTGTGAGCGAAAAATCAAAATGTTTTTTATCGTAATATAAAACTAATTATCAGTTTTTTCTCCCTTCAATTCAATGGTAATTTTATTATACATAACATGAATTAAAATTCAACTCAACCATCAAATTGTGATAAAACGTTATTATGTTTTGATTTCTTGTTATTGTTTTTATACATTTGTTTTTTGGCGAACAATACGTATATACGACTTGTGTTCATAGATTCTCATAGATTTTTAGTGACTGATATACAGTAGTTATGGTTTTGTTATTTGCTTTTGTGATATCTCTCGTCTGTTGGCTGGGGTTGGCGTCAGTGGGACACGACTTTTGGGTCCACAGGAAATATATCGAGAAATTGATGCAACTCTTCGAATACGGGCGGAAACGGGTAGAGAAGGTCCAGACAAAGGTCAGGGATAGGCAGAGAAAGTTGAGCCGAATTAATGAGAATAAGTTCAGATGGGAATCAGATGGCGAGGAGAGCGACATCTTTGATGAGAAAGCGGGTAATTAAAAGTTCTTATCAAGGACATATTTGTTTCAAACTATTTATCTAGCTAATTTGAAGTTTTTTAAACAGCTGTAAAATTTACTCATTTTCTTGTTTTATTAATTAACGATTGAGCTAGTTAGTAATTTGGATTCGCCAAAATCGATGTTTTATTAATTTGAAATTTGATCTTGCTAAACATTTGCTAAATTGTATATGTAGTTAAATATTACAGTTAACAAAAAATATTTGAATGAGATTTTATCTAGCTATTTTTTAGTTTTTAAAGGCTGTAAAAAATTTGTTTTATCATTTGGAAAATAAGCTAGTAATTAATTTGAATGTAACGAGAACACGGTTACATGGACTAATTATGCTAATATAAATATAAATAAATTGTTTGCTAGTTCAGTTTGTATTAATGTAGTTTAAAAGAACTATTGAATTTCGAGTACAATTATCTTGGACAGGAATAAATATTTCAAGGTTAACCAGATAATCCCATTTATTTACATCATTTGGTTCAAGATATTTATTCGCAAATATTGGTTTATGTTATTGTTTTAGCTTTGAGTTTAAATCGGTAATTGATTTTGCAAGCTGTTATTTTTTAAATGTTTATTTTTTTATTAATTAACATTTTAGGCTTATATCAATTCGGGTTGATAACATTTCTCTTTTTATATTAACTGACACATTAGGAATATCTTGGTAAAATTAACTTGCACAAAACAGCTAATTACTAATAATAAGCTAGGATCTATTCATAAAAGACATTTGAAAAATTAAGATTTCTGTTAGTTTTCCAAAGTTTATCAATGTTCTAATTTTTTGGCATTTTAAGCCAGGTAAAATTAAGAATTAATATAAATATACATTTATTTAAATTTATCTTCAAAATAATTATTGAAAAACTTATTCGGGAATTGTTTCAGTCGATAAACGTTCTTGTTATAATAATTATCGTCTTTCACTTCACCAGTTGTGATATCCCAGGTATTAAATAGCGATAATATTTGAGCACAGGTCGGCCTCTCTTCATATGTTGTATTCAGCATTCTTATTATTACCGTTTGAAGCTCTGTCCATTTAAACACAAGCAATGGGTTATGTTTTACACACGACGCGCCAGAACTGTGAAAATTATATATTCACTAAAAAGCCAAGGTTATTTTGAAAACTTACGAATTGATATCGAGGTCGAATAATTCCAAAGCGATTTTACCCAAACTAAAGACATCGGCTTTTGTCGTGTATTTATTTTTAATTCTAAACTTAACATTGATTTCTGGCGCAATATACCAATGAGTGCCCACTCCTGTCGTATGTCACATAGAGTTGTATTCGTGTTCTTTTGCTAAACCAAAGTCACATAGTTTTAGGAACCGTCCGTTTTTGGGATTTTCATTGACCAGGATATTAGCGGGTTTGAGGTCTCTATGAATTATCGGAGGTTTCAATCCGTGTATGTATTGAACGCATTCCAAAAGTTCTCGAAATAATTGACACGAAATGTAAAACTCTATTGAATTGAAGGCTGCCTTTGACTGCCGTCCAAAACATTTTGGCTTTTCTTCGATAATATTCTTTAGATTATCGGAACATAACTTCATTTGAATGTAAAGCCATTCGTTGTTTTCATTCCAAGAGTCGTAATACTGGACCACATAATAACTGCTCGTTTTGTCCAAGACTTTCACCTCTTGCAGAAATTTATTTATTAAATTTACTCTGTTTTCTGGATAAAAATAGATAAGCTAGTAAAAATAATTTTTAGAAAAAATGTACCTTCACATTTGCTCAAGTTAATTTTTTTGACTGCCATAACTCTTTCAGAGTATTTTTCTTTAACTTTGACTACAGTCCCGAAACCTCCCGAACCCAATTTACCTAGCTCATCAAAACTTTCAACAAAGCGATTCAGGTTTGCAATTGATCCATAATTAGATGAACAAGGTGGCAGAAATGGAACATGCTCTTCTGAATTATAAAACACCTTGTGTGATTCGTATGGTTTTGAATAATGTTTTTTAACAAAGGAGAAAGTTTTTGAGAAAATATAAAATAAAACAATTATGGAGAACAAGCATGTAAAAAGAATAATCATTAATTTCATTATATCTAATTCAAGTTGATTTGTTTGTGCTTGATCGAAATCGCTTTCATTCATGAAGAGTAAATTTCTATTATCAATATTCTTGCAATTAATTAGTTTCAATGGGAAGGAATCACTTGTTCGAAAATCATAAGGATATTTGAAAATCCATTTAACCTCACCATAGTCACACATAATTGGATTATTGTCCAAGTTTATTGTCCAAATATTCACTGGGTAATCGCAATATGTTCCGAAGAATCTTTCTCGTAGATGCATTAAATTGTTTGAATTAAGATCTACTAACAGACCGTTTGTATTCCATAAAGCTGACTTTTCTAATTCATCAAAGTTCAAACCAATGCTTCCAAGGTCAAGCTCTACCATTTCATTTGAACTGAATAGTAAACTATCCACTTGTAAAGATGATATCTTAGAATATTTCAAATTAACATAATGAATTTTCTTCAGAGAATTGAAAACATTTGATGTTATTATCTTGATTGAATTGTTTGTACCAGTGATATTTATTATTTCTATGTTCGGAAAATTTTTCAATGTAAAATTGAATTGTTCAACTTTTAATAACTCAAAAGTTATTTGTTTGACCCAGCTGGATTCAATTTTAAAAATTCCGTATAGTATATCACCATCAAGATCGATAAGTTCAAGATAAGTGAAGTTCAAATTTTCGAGAAGGTCAATTGAAGAAAATTTATTTGATTTCCCTTGAAGTATTAGTTTTTGGCATTGGACATTTTGCCAGCTGTCCATTGTTGATATGACATTATAAAATACACAAGTTTCGAAATGTTTGTTTTTCAAATCAGGTAGACACTCATTATTGCATTCCAAATTTGATAATCCAGGTATACTTTCTATTTTATCTCCACTGCCACAAATTCCCATGCTTTCCGGGCACAATACGCAATCACACTTATCAGCTATAAAAACAAACAGGACAAAAGAGTATATTACTCCGATCATTATTGAACTATTGATTTTGCACTGTTTCAAATTAATTCAAAAATCTTTAAAATAAATTATAATTTCAAATTGATGTTGATCAATATTAATGCGATAGAATCAAACTAGCGCATTTCAATTATGCCTAAGATATTTAAGTATTTCTAATAATAAAACTGTAATAAAATAAATGATAAAATGATATTTTGAACTAAAAATTATATGAGATTTTATTACCCTCATATAAAATTTAAACAACACTATTTTTGAATCTATTAGGGGTTAATGAAGTAAAATTATTAAAGTTATTTTATTTTACAGAAAGATCATTTTAAATTATTCTCATGCCCTGATCACACTTCTTATTGATTTCGAATTTGCAAGTTCATTCAAAAAATTCAAATTTTAGTTATTTTTATCTTTATAAAGTTTTTAAATAACATTTGTTTTAATACGAGAATAATAGTTCATTAATTTATTATCTCATCATCAATTTTCCTGGAAAAAATATAATAAAAAAGCAATATAAATTAATTTTCCATTTAATACAAAAACATGATAATAAAATAATTATAATTCCGACTCTTTATTTAAGTGGTCATTATTTGATAAAAACTTGCACAAAACAGCTAATTTCAAATAATAAACTAGGATAAAATTATTGTACATAAAAAAAATTAGAAAAATTCATATTGAAATTTACATTTGGAAAATTCAATATTATCTTGATTGAAAAATGTTCAGATTGGCCGGGACCAAATTAAATAATAACAAGAAAAATATTAGTGAAATGTTTAATTGCAGTATAAATTACAGTTTTTAAAACCAAAAACTAATTAATACTTTTCCAGAAAAATCAATAGAAAGTTTTCTCCCTTAGCCTTGGATAACACGTAGAATAAATTGATAATGTTTTTTCATTTTAACTTGTTAAAATTGCTTTTATTTAGGAAGTTAAAATCAGGATTGAATTATGAGATCAAAATTGAAACCCAGTTAGTTTATCAAATAAAAAGTAGCTATGTCCATTTTTTAATTTAGACATTTTATAGCTTTTAAATAAAAGATTAATTCGATTGCTAATAGTATCTAGATCAGTTTTTACCTGTTTTCATTCTCTATAAATGTCATCAAGCAAAAATGTTTGCTAGTTCAATTGAATAAATATAGTCTATTTTACAGTTGAAAAGAAACAATGCAATTATTAATCCAGGAATATTATTACGGTGAGTTGAACATAATTAAAATTTAAAATTATAATAAATTTACAGCTCTTAAACAGTTAATATAAACTTTGTGAAATGTTGATTTTTCCATAAACTAGATAAATATTTCGAAGAATATAATCAGATTTTAAAATAATGCTCAATTATTAAAAGTTCAAAATTGCCAAGGTTAGAAATTGTATTTTTATGTTCAAATCTTGCATTTAATCTTATGTAAAAATGTTGTTTCTTGATAACTCCAGTATAAATCTGCAAGACAACTTTGCTAGTTAAAACTTAAAACCCATGTTATAGTTACAGTTGATAACAGTTTTACATTAGCTAGATTAACTAGATTGATCTTGGCAAAAAGCAAGCATTTGATATAAACCAATTTTTATGTTTAAAATCAAATATAAAACTTCAATAAATTAAGTGAAATATATTACAGTTTTTGTGCTTCAGAGTCATGACCTGTGGTTTCTTGAGGGACATCACATATCAGGGTAACAATAATCAGGAGAAAAAATACAAAGCTGTGAATTTCATCCAATTAGTATTTTAGTGAGAATTATATTGGTTAAAATTATTAAATACTATGCAAGTTACAGTTTGTTAAAGTTTTACACTATTCTAGATTCAAGTGAAATGAGAATTAAAAATTACTTAATACAAATTGAATCTTGCTGCAATATAGAAGAGTGGATAGAATGGTACCGAAGGTTGACCAAGGATAATTTTAAAACAAATAAAGAATATGTTTATACCTGATGCAAAACAGAATATTAACATTCGTAACCAAATATGAGCCTAGAATAAAAATCGTTAGTTTAAAATTATAAAATTTGATAAAATTACAGTTTTAAAATTGAAAGTATTTTACTCATACAAAATAATTATCATGATACTTTTAAAAAAAAATTCAATCAAAACATTTAAGATTCTATATAAGTAAAAGTGTAAATTAATAATCTTTATAAAAATAACATTTTGTAATAATTTTTTTTAATTGCCTTGTTAATTAACATGGATAAGACATTGAATTCTGAACGAAAAAGATTTTAGGCCAAAATAGTGGACTCCATTCAAATATTAACCTTCAAATTATTTATTCAAAAATATTAAAAATGTTAAGTTTACAGTTTGAAAAATTTTATTTGCAAGTTTATTTATAAAAAAGGAGTTCAGAACTCCAGGTTTTGGTAGTTGTGATTTTGATAATTGAAAATGAAAACTTCAAGATAGTTAAGATGAAATAATATTATTGATTGGCTATGATTTCGAAATTAATAGCTAGGAAAATATATGTAGAGATGTGGCCCAGAGTTACAATTGTTCATGACACTTTTTTTTAATAATAATCTATATATAAAAATTATAGCTTTAAAAAAATAATTGATCAACATTTTTGGATCTTGCAATGAGGTTCGCCTGATTTCTCAACAGTAATGTTATGATAGATGGCAAGAGACGGCTGTCCGTCCAATTTGTGAGAGCCTGGTCGCGGAAGTTTGACTATCCAAGATGGCAGTACTATCATCTCCTAGTTTATACCAAGGGTGCAATTTTCTCCCATTCTTCGATTGCCAAAACATTTTTCTCTATTGTGATAGGCGGTTTTGCACCAAGAACATGTAATTGCCACTATTTCCTTTTTCCCGTGTTTAGCCTGGAAAGACTTTTCACAGTGTTTGCATCGTTGACCTTTTTCGTGGCGACTTTTGACCCAGTGGTGATGTATCCTATTTTGATCTTGGTCCTGATCGGGAACATTTCTTAAAATATTTTCAATTTTGCTTGGTATTTTGACTTTATTGTCACTTTCTTCATAAGATTGAATGTTGCCAGGGCGTTCATCTTCTCCTGGCTCACTTTTTATATCTAATACACTTTCAATGGGCGTATTAACAATCAAAGGTTGATTAATCCTTTCTACCTTGCTTATAAGAACGTCGCCAGGATCATTAACTTGGCCTTGATCTTCAACATTATTAATGATTGATGATTGACTATCTTGAAAACCATTGCCCTGCTGTTCAAAAGTTGAATTTAATCCAAAAGTTCTTGAACTTTTTTCGTCTTTTGCTGGTTCAGTTTGCAGGATGTCTGGTACATTTTTCCTGCGCATGCAATTTCTCATAAATCGATTAACACCTTGTCTAATACGATTTAAGGTCAAATTGCCATAAAAATTGACATTATCAAAAAGAGAATTCTTATTCACATCACCATGATGTTTAATATCATTTATGATTGGTGTCTGTTTACTCGTCCTATTGTCCAAAACACTTGTCAAAAGTTTATAGAACATATAAGAACCTATTAAGCAGATCAATGAATTTAATGGTAATTTATTAACCATTTTTATAATGCAAACATTTGGAAAAAACAAATAAAATGACTACGATCAATGACTATTAAAACGATGTGTCAATAAAATAATGTTATCATGGTTAATAATATTTAATCTAATAGTGAAATCCAAGTACTAAAATAGTAATAAAATATGAAATGCCTGAACAATACATATATAAATAATTTATACGACTTGTGTTCATAGATTCCCATAGATTTTTAGTGACTATATATATACAGTAGTTATGGTTTTTTTTATTGCTTTTGTGATATCTCTCGTCTGTTGTCTGGGGTTGGCGTCATTGGGACACGACTTTTGGGTCCACAGGAAATATATCGAGAAATTGATGCAACTCTTCGAATACGGGCGGAAACGGGTGGAGAGGGTCCAGACAAAGGTCAGGGATAGGCAGAGAAAGTTGAGCCGAATTAATGAGCATATTTTCAGAGTTAAATGAGCAAGAGCGAAATTTTTGAAGCAAATAAGAGAGTTTTTAAAAACTTTTTCTCTAGATGTTTTAAGTTTTAAAAACTGTAAACTTTACTGATAAACTTGTTTTATTAATTAACAAATGAGCTAGTTATCAACTTGGATGAGAGCAGATTAGCAAATAATATTTTTATGTTAAATTTGAGTTTGATCAAGAGTAACTTCGATCTAAACTTGTTAAAATTTATGAAATTTTTTGAAAAAATTCCTAATTTTATAATTATCCTTGTTAAAATTACATTTCAAATTCATCCTATAATGTTTAGCTTGGTAAGCAACAGAATTTTCTCTATATAATCTTCTATAATTTTGTGGCTAAGATACTTTATTTTTAAGAAAAGTTACACATATTAAAATTATCAATGAAAAATGTAACTCTATTGATTTTCCAAGCTGTAAACTTTAAGTATTTTCTTGTTTTATTAAAAAAGTTTATACCTATCTAATAATTGGTATCTCAAATAATTTTGTTTTTATTAAGTTGTATTTTTAAAACGTTATATAACAAATAATCCCGGTTAATTAACAGCTGATACTAAACAAGAACAATAGAAAATAGACAAAAAGAATTTTATAGAATTATTTTTATTTTAAAAAATGCACCTGCAAAATTAGACAATTGAATTGGCGGTTAGTTAAAAGAGCAGAACTCGAGTGAATAAGTCATTTTTAAAATATTTGATCCTTGTTAAAAATAAAGGACAATATTACACTCTATAAGATGTATCTAGTAGCATTCATATTTGTAACTGCCTTGGCATTTAAATTAAGTTCGTCAAATTATGTAAGCAGGTATGATTTAATTCAAGTTTGTTCTGAATTTTATCTTGCTAAGGCTGGATATTCAGCAATTTCGGGCGGTGCTGGAGCACCAGGAAAGCCTGGTAAACCAGGAAAACCAGGAACAGCATATGGTCCAGTACGTCCATCAACTGTAGTAGATCCACCAACTTTGACTGGAATCACCGGGATCAATTCGATTGCCAATTTGACTCAAACTACTCCTCAGATTCTAGCCTTTCTTCAAACGTTGAACTCAACATTTACCCTGGTGAATGTGACCTTACCAATTAGTACCCCGGACTATTGTTTCAATAGTTCAATTGTCTTCAACGGATATATCAACAATCAAACAGTGATAGCACCGATAGCCCGGACCAAATGGGTGTCCAGTTCCTTTTATTCACATGCAACAATAGGAATATGTCCGTAAACTTCACTTACTTATCGCCAGCCAGTGCTTGGATTGCACCCGGTTCATATTTCGACGTAACAAAAAAGACCCGTGTCATTGTTCACGGAGGAAATGGAACGTTTCCGGAATATTGGAGCGAGGTCAGTCTAATTTTTTCATACAATTTATTTGACATTGTTGAAAAATTACAGGAAATGAAAGATATGTTCTTGGACATAGCATGCGTAAACAGCGGGGTGAATGTAATAGCCATAAACTGGACCAAGGCGTCGACGTCTGATACATACCTTCAGGAGCAAGCTAATACCCAGGTAGTCGGACGAATGTTGGGATGTGTTATAAATCGACTTAAGGCTAGCCTCAAACTCGACCCAAACTTAGTCTATTTGATTGGACACAGTTTGGGAGCATATGTCGTGTCCTTTGGGGGACGACTTGTGACCCCCTGTTGTAAGCAAATCCTGGACACAGATCCCGGGGGTATCGGATTTGAGGAATCCCAGACCCTATACCCTCAGGCAGGGATTCTCCCCTCCGACGCTCAGTGTGTTCTCGTTATCCACACATTTAGTAATTATAAAGTTGTTGCTGGACTGGAAGGTTTGCTTTAGAATTTAGCATGGTAATTTTATTTTTTAGAATTAATCTAGGGATTGAATTTGTCGGAATTTATGGACCGAATGGTAATTTCGATTGGTATCCAAATGGAGGTCAGTTGAACATGTTAAAAATAAATTTTGATTAATTAACCTGTTAAAATGAACAGGCTTAATACAACCTGGCTGCGAACTTGACATAGTTACTGTAAATGCATCTTCAACCAACGCAACCCAAATAGTAACATGTAAGAATCATCATGCAACGTATTTTAAGCTTGATAATTGAAATTAACCATGCTTCAAACAGATAACCCACAGTTGATTGGTTGCAGTCACGCGCGCTCTAATGACTACGCAATAGCTGACCAAGGTTACAATATTTCCTCAATATGTCAGATAATTGGATACAACTGTAGTTCTTATGATGAGTTTCTTTTGGGGAAATGTGCTAGTTGTGGGACAACTGGGATGGGGTGTAAACCAATGCCATTTAACCTTGGTTATTATGATAACAACGATGGGTGCGATCAGACATCAATTGGACTCAAATTTCATTTGAATACCGGAATATTCAACAGCACTGGTTATTGTCTGTATCACTACCAGATAATTGTATGGATTTTAGCAAGAACAATTTGCTTGATGATGTTTCTCACTGCAGTTGACTGTCAAAAATCTTGGTCCTTTGTGTTTGGGAATTGTGAATATCACTCTTTCCGGTGGCAAACAAATTGGTGTAATCCTAGGAACAGACAACTCTATAGCACAGAATAACAGGACAACCCTTTATACAGCTCTTTATACTAATGCCCAGCCGTTGGGAAACGTGACCAGTGCTACCGTTACGTCAACATTACCTCCGATTTTATGTAGTATTTCGAATATCCAGTCCAAATATATGAGCAATTTAGTTGCTAGGTGAGTCAGCCTGGTTATTTGCTTTTGTAACACATTTTTATTGCTTTTTTCAAATAGTGTCCGCCTATCGATGTCTATAACCCTGTGCTCAACAGATGGAAAAAAATTTTCAAACACTTGTTAGAAGAAAATTCAATTAACCTTGTTCAATTTTTAACAAAAACTAGTGAAATTGATACAAGCTAATAAATTCAATGTTCTTATTAACAAAATAACTTCAATCTGATATGGGTCCAATTTAAATTTTTGTTAAAAATTTGATAGTTGAAATTGAAAAACTTTAATCAATTTACAGTTCGCAAGAATTTTATAAAATACCTATTTTAACATGGCAAAAATCGTGAATACTTTGATTGAATCAAGATCATTTTGTTTAAAAACAATAAAAATATTCTTAAAAATTAATGGAAATAATATACAGTCTTTTATTTCCAAAAACTAAACTGATGAATTTTGAAAGAAATTTTATAAAAGAAACTTGTTCATATACCATAGACTCCAAATTATAATGATCAAAAGAATACCTTGGAACTCTTTACTGGCTAGATCAACTTTAATTAAAT
>JAQIXV010000763.1:0-18361 GCA_034700625.1 Tectocepheus velatus
GAGCATATCTTCCGACACGCAGAAGATCATCGATTTTGTTGTCAATGGGAACGACAGTGGAGTCACTTATAAAGAGTTGACTTATTTTGTCGATAGGTTTGGGTCCCGACTAACAGGTACTCGTAATCTGGAGGACGCCATCGATTATATGGTAAAGCTCCTCAACACTGAAGGACACGATAAGATCTTCACAGAAAATGTGGATGTTCCTCGATGGGTAAGAATTGGCAAGCATTTGCTTCATTTTGATGTATCATGGTCGATTTTTTGGAAGACAAGAGGTGAAGAATGGGCAGAAATGATATTTCCGCGAAGAAAACCGATGAATATCTTAGGACTGGGTAATAGTGTCGGTACCAATGGGTCGGAACTGACGGGTGATGTCATTGTTGTCAAGACTTTCGACGAACTGAAGAGTAGAAGAAATGAAGTGAAGGGGAAAATAGTTGTCTATAACATAGAATCAAAATATAGCATGGTTAATTATCTTACTATTTATGAAAAGTTGGTTGAATATAGGCTATACGGGGCAACATTTGCGGCCAAGTATGGGGCCATTGCTGCCATGGTAATTTACTTGCTTTAATCAACCTTGCTCAATCATCATAATTTAGGTACGATCACTGACTCCACTATCTATTGACTCTCCCCACACAGGAATGATGGGTCTGTCCTATGAATAGAAAAATACAAATTAATTAATAATTAAAACCAATAAAAGATTATAACGACTCGTCTGTCCCTAAAATACCTGCACTAAGCATAACAGTAGAGGACGCGGAGCTCTTTCAAAGAATCACTTCCAGAGGTTTGAGCTCTTTTACAGACAATCCATTGATTGAAATCGATTAATCAGGAGAGACTGTGCGGGTCAGCCTATATATGGAGGCTAAAACAAAGGCAGACAATATCTCAGTGAAATCAGAGGAACTGCTTATCCTGATGAAGTATTCAAATGTTGAAGTTCTTGATAATCAGCTGATTCATCTAGGTAGTTCTAATATCAGGGCATTTGGATTCCTGGGATGTGGGACAGGGAGCTATGGATGACGGCGGAGGAGCCTTCATATCATGGAGAGCTCTGTCTGTCATCAAAAAGTTAGGACTTCAACCGAAACGGACGATGCGATCAGTGCTGTGGATGGGAGAGGAGTTCGGATATTTTGGAGCACAGGCTTACTTAAAGGTGTATTGCCTTATTTAACCAAGTAATAATTTAGTTTGAAATAAGTTTGAACGCGATCATTGATTTTCTCAGCAACACATCAAAGAGTTGAGCAAAATGTCGATCGCAATGGAGTCAGATATCGGGACATTCACTCCATTCGGTCTTATATTTTCGGGAACAAACCCGACGGCGCACTGCATCCTAAACGAGATCTTGAAATTCTTGAGACCCATAAATGCCAGTCGACTAACACTCAACCCTGACTTCAACTCTGTCTACTGGTCAGACATCCAGATCCTTCAGCAAAAGGGGGTCCCCGGGGGTAGTCTTGACAATGCGATCGATAAATACTTTTACTTTCATCACACAAACGGCGATACGATGACAGTTGAAGACAGCCATACTCTTGACTTGTGCACAGCTGTGTGGGCCGTCACCTCCTATGCAATCGCATCTCTTGACAAGCTATTACCTAGGTGATACTCTGTTGATTGTTTGGAAAACATGTGTTAATTTAATAATTTAAAACAATTGATGAAATATTATTTTGTTAATAGCAAGGTCATTAAGAATATGTTAAAACGCAAATGTTGGAGATCATATAGTTAATTTTACTTAGTAAAATATACCTTGATCAATTTTGTAGATATTGAATGAAAATGAGCCAAATGTTCAAAATTTCAATATTTTCTGCTCTGAGTTTGAGTCTTGTATTGAGTCACGATTTCTCCGATTTCGTTGAATTCAATGAAACAATTTGTGATACTTTGCCTCAATTTGATGACCATTTGAGACAACAATTGAATAACATATCGTCGGACGCGAAGAAAATCATTGATTTTGTGGTCAACGGGAACGACAGAGGAGTGACTTATCGAGAATTGGCTCAATTTGTCGATCAATTCGGACCTCGACTGACAGGCACTGAAAACCTGGAGAAAGCCATCGATTATATGGTGGGTCTTCTCAACAAAGAAGAACACGATAAGGTCTACACTGAAGAGATGTCAGTACCTAAATGGGTAAGAATGAGCAAGTTACATTTTTTCAGATCATTGAAACTGAAACTTTACTGAATTTAAGACAAGAGGCAGAGAGTGGGCTGAAATGCTGAGCCCCAGAATAAAATCAATGAATATTTTGGGTCTGGGATACAGTGTAGGCACTAATGGAAGAGTACTCACCGCTGATGTCGTTGTCGTACAGTCTTTCGATGAATTGAGACAAAGAGCCGATGAAGTGAAGGGAAAGTTCGTTGTTTTCGACTTCAAGTTTGAAAACTACGACAAACACTTTGAGTTCCGGCTGTTTGGCTCAACCATTGCCGCAAAGTATGGCGCTGTCGGTGCTCTGGTAACAAACAATCTTGTTAAATTAGTTCATTTATCATGTAAATTGTAGATCCGGTCCATAACTCCATATTCAATAGACAGTCCCCATACCGGAGCTCTCTGTGAGTCAAACGTAAAACACATCTGTTTTTTGAAGTTTTTGTTTTCAATTTAATTGAAAGCCTATAACGACTCGTCTGTTCCTAAAATACCTGGAGTTAGCATTACTGTAGAGGACGCGGATCTCATCAGTAGATTAGTGGAAAGGGGTTCGTCTATTGCAGACAATTCATAAAAATAAAGGTCTTATGTCTGATTCGTAGGACAGACCGTCACTATTAGTCTTTTTATGGAAGCAAATAATGGGGAGAACACCACATCTCGAAACACTATAAGTGAAGTGTTAGGCAGTGAGCACCCGGATCAGGTAGTTATAGTTTCAGGGCACATAGACTCTTGGGATGTGGGACAGGGAGCTATGGATGATGGCGGGGGTGTCTTCATATCATGGAGAGCGCTGTCGGTTATCAAAAAGTTAGGACTTCAGCCGAAGCGGACGATGCGGTCAATTCTGTGGACGGGAGAGGAGTTCAATATGATTGGAGCTAAGGCTTACTTACAGGTTATCTCAAACTATTTTGAAATTTAAGCAACCTTGCTCGTTTACAGCGCCATATGAATGAGCTAGATAAAATTAGCATTGCAATGGAAGCGGACGCCGGAACCTACTCCCCATTAGGACTAACTTATTCGGGTACTAATCCGACGGCTCAATGTATTTTAAATGAAGTATTAAAATGGCTAAAGCCTATCAACGCAAGCAAATTGATCTTGATGGAGGCGGGATCAGATATCCGGGTCATGAGTGGAAAGGGAGTACCGATCAGTACTCTATTCAACGAAAACGAGCGATACTTTGACTCTCATCACACAAATGGCGATACAATGTCTATCATCGACAGCCATGTCATGGATTTATGTACAGCCGTTTGGGCCGTCACTTCATACGCGTTCGCGTCCATCGACATAATGCTACCTAGATAAATAAATAATATTAAATAAACTAGATTAATTGAAACCGAGTCCATACTCATGGTTAAATAATTGAATCAATAAAATCACTTTTTTGAGAAAATTTATTAATATTTTGTGACAACTATTGGTTTGAAATACGTTTTTATAATGAAATTTGATATGAAATCAAAGTCTAATCAGAATTTCAATTAATTTCTTAAATTAAATCAATGTTTAGACAAAACGTAAGAAAAGTCTAAAATAATTGATTCAATATTGGCTTCAAATAAGTCACACAAAAAATGACAAATACTTTGAAAACTTTTCTATTTTTGTCAACAGTTTTGAGTCAAGTATTAAGTAATCAATTCACTGAAAATAGGGTTCATTTCGACGAAAAAGTCTGCGAAAATGTTATCGAATTCAACGATCAGTTGAGACAACAGTTGAAGTCTATATCGACAGACGCCGAGAAAATACTCGATTTTGTTATCAACGGAGAGGACAGAGGAGTGACTTATCGAGAATTGGCTAAATTTGTCGACAGATTTGGTCCCCGTTTGGCAGGACATCCAAACCTCGAACACTCTATCGACTATTTGGTGGAACTGCTCAGAAAAGAACAACACGACACAGTCTACACTGAAGAAGTTCATCAAATACCTAGATGGGTATGAATTACCTTGATCAAGTATTTAAATTTTCATTAATTACCTTGATAATTTTTAGTCAAGAGGCAAGGAATGGGCCGAAATGGTCGCCCCTCGAAGAAAACACTTGAATATATTGGGTCTGGGCTTCAGTGTTGGTACTAATGGGTCAGTACTTACCTCTGATGTCGTTGTCGTCAAGAGTTTTGACGAACTGAAGAAGAGATGCGAAGAAGTGAAGGGAAAAATAGTTGTCTATAATTTTGATTACGACACTTATGACAGGAAAACAGTTTACAGGAAATACGGCGCGACTTTCGCTGCAAAGTACGGTGCGATAGCAGTCTTGGTAATAGTCAAAAATTGCCATGAGCAAATAAACAAACTAGGCAAATATTTTCCTAGGTACGATCACTGACTTCATATTCCATAGACTCTCCGCACACGGGATACCAGAGTGAGTTATCAAGCTAAAAGTATCAAGCTAATTAAATAGACTGTCCCTGAATAGCGTACAACGACTCTTCAGTACCGCAAATACCAGCCGTTAGTATAACAGTAGAGGACGCGGAGTTATTCCAAAGAATAACATCTAGAGGTCTGTCCTCTCAATTAATACATCATTACTTGACATTCAATTGACAGGAGAGACAGTTAAGGTGAGCCTCTATATGGAGGCACAACTCCTCGAAAATCAGACTTCGAGGAACCTTATCAGCGAAATAACTGGCACTCAGAACCCCGAAGAAGTAATTTTTTTAAATATCAATTTAACAATATCAACCATTGAATTTCACCTAGATAGTTGCAGTAACAGGGCACATTGACTCATGGGACGTGGGACAGGGAGCTCTGGATGACGCCAACGGAGCATTCATTTCATGGAGAGTTCTGTCCATAATCAAGAAGTTGGGTCTTAAGCCTAAGCGTACCCTCAGATCAATACTATGGACGGCAGAAGAGATTGGACTCATTGGTGTCAAACACTACGCACAGGTATGTCATCGCAGGAAACAAATAGAAGTTTAATTCAAAGACTTATTCAGAAACACAAAAAAGAGTTCAGCGATTGGAGTGTTGTTATGGAGGCCGACGCCGGAACCTTCACACCATACGGCATCACCTTTTCGGGGGACAACCGTTTGGCGCAATGTATTGTAAACGAAGTACTCAAGAGTTTGAGATGTATTAATGCCAGTCGACTCATACTTTCGGAAGAGGGCTCAGACATCGATGTATTGATGAAAGAGGGTGTGCCGGGCAGTAGCCTCGACACCGCAAATGAGAGATACTTTGACTTTCATCACACAAACGGCGATACAATGTCTGTCCTCAACACGAAAGACCTGGATTTGAGTACAGCTGTTTGGGCCGTCACTTCATACGCGTTCGCATCGCTCGACCGTAATTTACCTAGGTGATTCAAATTAGCATGGTGCAATAAACTGAGAATTTTTTTCAAATTAACCTGTAACATTTTATTTTATATCAATTTAACCAAGTAAATAAAATATGAAAAACTGAGAACCAGTATTTTTAGAACTGGTAGTATTACGGCTAACTTTTACGGTATACTTTGCTAACTTTTATTGATCTTAATCAATTAAAATAAGCATTCAAAAAGTCGAATAAGTTAAATTTTTTATGACTTAGTAATTTCAATTTAACTTGAATTAAATTAAAAATAATCAAATGGATTGAGTGTAAGCAATTATCATGTTTACATGAACTAGCAAAAACAAAACAAAAATAAAATCAATAAAAAACAAAATAAAAATTTTAAATCTCTAATAGACTCGAAATGAGTCATAAATTGTTTCATTTGATTACAGTTAAGGCAATCCATTGTGAAAATTACAATAATTAGGAAAAAGGTATTCAAGACATTCAGTAATGAATTAAAATTAATTGCTTTGAAGAGTGTCTCGAAGACGACACAAAAAGAAAAACATTTCCAGCAAAACAACTGTCCGTTTATTGAATAAAAACTTTTTGAGTAAATATTAATTAAAAAAATTTTGTTGGAATTTATTCAATGATTTCCCCAAAAGACTGCAATACATATGAAAAGAAGTTTAGCACAGAATAAAAAGGAAAAGTAGGACTTCAGTCAACACTAGTTTTTCCCCAACACATGTTTAGCACAAGAGAAAGGAGAGGGAGAGTAGTCTCTGAACATAAAACTAGTTTTTTAAGAATCAGGTCTTGAGTTTTCATAGATTACAATCTCATTGAATAAGAGTGTGCTTTGGATACCAGACCTTCAACTTAATGTTGGGAACAGGTATTCGAAGAACTGAAACAACTTTTACCTCAAAAATACTCAAATATTATATATTTTTTCAAAAAAATGTATTTTTTCTAAATATTTATTTAATTTTATGACAAATTGTGACCAAAAATAGTTTTTAATACTTTTTGATAAGAAATTCAAAGAAAACGAAAAATCGATGAAATTATTCCAAATATAGCCTTACTCTGGATCTTAAGACTTCATCAAAAGATCGAGTCCTCAATCAATTGCAATATTCATCAAAAATTTGTTTAAAAAGTGAATTAATTTGAATTTTACGATACATTCAACTATTTGTGATTTTTATTGAATTGATTCCAAAACAATAATAACAAAAATCTTCTTCAAAAGCAATGGAAGTGACTCTAACTCTGACGACTTGTCCAATAGTTTTGTTGATCTTATTATTTGTGATAACATTTTTCGTCATTTTATGGTTTGGCATAAAAGCCTTACAACTCATTTGGAAGTATTGTTTAGCCTATTATTGTGGAGCGGGAGCCAAATGGAAGGGCGGACCCAACACCTGGGCTGTGATCACAGGCGCCACCGATGGCATAGGTCTGGCCTACGCCAAGGCTATGGCAGAGAAGGGCTACCAATTAGTTCTTATGAGCAGAAGTCCAGACAAATTAAATAACGTTAAGAATGAAATCCACAAACAGTTCCCCAATTGTCAGAAGATTAAGACAATTGTCGTCGACTTCTTCGATACAGACGTCTACGACAATATTGAACTCGAGCTCAAAGAGTTGGGCGAAATACATGTCCTCATAAACAACGTCGGAATGACATACAAACACCCGGAGTTCTTCACAAGACTAGAGGACAGGGATGAGTTCATTACAAGAATTTTTAACATCAATTGCAATGCAATGACTCGACTCATGAGTATAATTCTGCCCCAAATGGTACACAAAAAGAGTGGTATTGTTTTGAACATCTGTTCCTATTCTGCGTGTTTTCCGACACCACTGCTGTCCCTCTACTCGGCCACTAAAATATATGGGGACTACCTGTCCAGAGCGCTGGCAGCCGAGTATGCCTACAAAGGGATAATCATTCAGAGTGTCCTTCCCTACTATGTGTCCACAAATATGATACATAACCCAAAACACAGTTTTATGATACCGTCGAGCGATACGTTCGTGAGGTCTGCCCTCAAAACAGTTGGGATAGAGTCCCGGACTTACGGATATTTACCGCACACTCTAATAGCGTTTTTCACGAATTATTTACTCAAATTTCTTGTGGGGAACGACATCAACACGAAGCTGGCCTTCAGAAAAATGATCAAGTTCAGAGAGGCATACGTAGCAAAACGTTCCCAATATATGGTTAACTTTGAGGACAGTGCCATCGATATCAGACTCTAGAGATATGCCATTCAATTGTCCTTCAAATTCAATGCCTTCAATGATGTTTGTGCTGACGTTTGGCTCACATTTCCGTTTTGATGGTTAATCTATTCGTTAAACTATTGAATGTTTTTCGCTATAAAATCATTGACTGAATATTTTTTTGTTAATTAATTTAATTTATTATTCATTTTACAAATCGTTTCATAAAAAAATTAATTTAAACTCAAATAAATAAAAAGATTCAAAACAATAGGACCTTGGTTATTCCCAAATACAATGGCATTTAACAGCTTTTTTTTTGTTCACAAATATTTGAATAAATATTGTATTATATTTTATTAACTAATAAAACGTCATTCAATTGACAATTATTATAATGATTACAACAATTTACACATCAAATTATCCTGATCAATTGATTTCCATTCAATTTTAAACAATTTAATAACAAGTTTTCGGTCAAATGATTTCAATAAGAATTGTTTTTTAATGATTGAAAAGTTTTAACATTAAAGACATTTAAGACATTAATTACTAATCATTTTCATCATTAAATTTAATGGCAATTCATTCAAATTAAAATCCAATTGAAAAAATAAAATTCAATATAAACTAAAATAACCTAGAACTTTCTATAAGAAGCTATTTTTCAAGTCTATCGAAAGTGATTTTCATTTAATAAAAATGTTTTTAAGTGAAAACCCAGAGTTGAATGACGGCTATTGCATAAAAAATATATAACTTTTGCTGAATTTTATCTAAAATCTGGATTTTTTTTAGGTTGAGATAAATCCTGAGGCGTTTTGAATGAATAGGTAATCATATCATTGAAAGACTGACTTTAAATAACTAATAATTAACTCATCTTAGAAAATAAGTATTCAAATGGAAAGCCTACCAGAATAGAGACGCCCAACAATTCCAAGAACAAGAAGGAAAACTACCAAGGACAAAGAAGACAGATTCAATTAACAACTTTTCATTTATATTAATAAATTGATTATGAAATGCAAATTAAAAGCCATTTATTATTTGAGGTCACAAACCATTGCTAGAATCAAATGCAAGATATTATGTGTCACAAAAAGGTAACACTAATTGTGATCCCATTCTCTGAGGAAATCCTCAAATATTTGAGAGAAAAAAAATTGTTGTAAACCTTTATATTGATATCAATTTTATAATCTTAACAAAAGATCAATAAATTATTATCTTTTAACTCAATTTTAAATTCATTATAATGCAAATTGTACATGTAAATTTCAGATAAATTATATTAGCATAATTAACAAGTAAACATGATACAGCCTACATAAGTCATTATGAAAGATTCAATGACTAAAACATTTTATGAATATTTTTTCAATCAATTAATTAAAAAGAAATTCATAACAAAAAGGACATCGATTATGATATTTATTATTCAATATTGAGAAACCAATGACATAAGAATGACATTTATATAAGTTTTCCACAAAAATCAAGTAATAGATGAATTGAAAATCTAGTCTTCAAAATAATTATCATATTTTTGAGGCGAAGTAATAAAAACTTATCTTCAGTTCAGCTCACGTTTCAATGACAGCACCGATAGGTTTACTTTCAGACAGACTTCACATTAATTATGCGAAACCATTGACTTAATAAAACTTTTAAAGGACAGCCCATCGAAAGCATTGAGTCTTATTTTTCGACAATTAATTAAATCATTAGATTTTTTTGCGCAAAATTTATTAAAATGTTTTCGGATATACTCTACTGTTCAGTAATACACGTTATCTCAGTTCAAGTTCGGTCACAGTTTGGCATTGAATCAAACTTTTTTAAGAATCAGTCCCCAAATGCTTCCAAAGTTAGATTTGTCTGAGCGATAGACTGTGCAGTTTGTTCAGTATTTTTAAAATTTCAATCAAAAGGAAAAATAATTTCAAAGTTTTGGTGAGTTTTCAAAACTATTTCTTTAAATTCAATACAAAAGTACTTCAATTGAAAAACTTTTCGCAACAAAGGAATGGGTGACGACAGACAACTCGAACCCGTTTTGATAGCTTTTGTCAAACATAACAGACTTCAGTTCTCTGCGGATTCCTTCAAAGAGATTCTGTCAAAAGTCGGGTCCCGTCCGGTGTCTATCCTTTCGATCAGTCATCCGAACGAAGACCAGAAGAATGAAATTTTCAACGAATGTCTTAAATATCTGCAAACTTTTGACATTAGAAGAGACACAAAGAATGGATTCGTTTGGAAAAATAAGTCTCAGACCGACGCCAAAGGCATATATCTATATCCGGAGCCAATCATCATAAAGAAGAGCAACCAAGAAGTGGCCGTTCTTTTGATGGAAACCAACGGAACAATTGAAGAAGAGTTGGCCACTAAAGAAGATCTGATGCTCTTCGCACTTAATTCTATCCTCTCATCGACTGTTATGTATAGCTTTCCCAACAACTTATCGGACAATACACTGGAATTCCTTCAGTTATTCGCCAAATACGCGAAGGGAGGCATCGGCTCGGATCTGAACGACAGTTATCTTAATTTGGTTCTATTTATAAGGGACTGGAAGTCAGTCAATCGTTACCCATTTGGATACCACGACAGCGCTACCTGTCCTCCCAATGGCGACAAAATGATTAACTATAGGAAAGAGCGCCTGAGGTTAGATGGAGGTAAGGAGAACGCCTTCCGGAACAGGTATTTCGTCGACAGCTATCAAAAAATCAGTTTCTGTCTAATGCCGGGAAAAGAATCCGAAGCAACGGCTGATCAGAACTCAAATATCCCGAAGTTCGGCGACATTTTCCGTCAGATCACTGGCCGTCTGTTTCATCCGTCGAGTGTTTCCATCAAACGTCTGAGTCATCAGAAATTCAATGGCAATCAATTGGTCAGACTTTTCGAACAGATCTCTGCACTTATGGATGAATCCGATGACAAAAACGAGTCATCGGATGACTTCAATACTCGGGTCAGGGATGTGAAGGCGCTCTCGAATGGCATAAACTACTATAACTTCAAAATGAATCAATTGATTGAAGACAACAAGTATTTGGCCGAAACTGATCTGAATCTTCTTCACGAAGATTCTAGAGATAGTGCTCTAAAATTATTTGAGTCCATCAGAAGAACGGCTGTTTTGGACCAAAACGAAAACAAGCAGTCGATTGACAGATTCAACGAGATCTTTGACGAAGAAGTGGAAAGGGTTTACAAATTGTATAAAGAGTTGAATCAAATGAAATTCGAAACTTTGAAACAAAAGCAAAGAACTCAACGAATGGTCGACGAAATGGTGGAACGAGTCGTACAGAAGAAGACACAATTCAATGGACAAAAGACTGCACTCGACATCGAAATCAGTAAATTGATTGGCTTTGGTTTGGATGGACTGACAAGTGCTGTGCGCTCTACTATTGGCACCAATTGAATACTTTTTCAAAATAATCTGAAATTTTTCACAAACTTAAATTTTTTTTACTCTTGTTCATTTTTCAAATTATCAAATAAATGAAATAAAATTCAAAAACCCAATTAAAAAGATGCTGAAAATAAGAAAAATGATGTTTTTTACCATGGTAAACTCTAAACATCACTTTTGACAACATGTCTCTTGAGTTCGACATTATTCTCATTATTGTCTTTAATCGAATGGTTGACCCTTTTGTTGATTGAAGGCATGAATAATAGTTTGCAGAGATTAACGTACGGCGCCTCAAACAGACAGTACAGGGCATACGCCAACACAACCGCCTCCACAGCGTTACCGAACGCGATGAACAACTGTCCAAGATGATTAGTTCAAAAAATCAGCTAATTTTTTTCGATAATAATAACAATTACTTACTAGACTTTCCATACTTATAGTGATAGGGGTTCTGATTATGAAGAAGTTGTGCCAAACGGGAAGTATATGAATGAGATATATAGTGAAAGTCAATCGGCTCAGGGGTTGCCAGAAGTCACTGGAAAGCATTTTGTTGATAAAGCCGGCCCTACCGCTCGCACACTCAAAACATATCCACGTAATACCGGCCGACCATAAGAGACGTATCACTCCGAAAGTGATGGCAGACTCTAATGGGTTCTCAACAACTGTTTCGCTCTCAGCGAAGCCATGAGAGAGGAATGGTATCACAATTACAATCGGAAGACTTACAATCCAAATGACCCAACACATAGTCTGGTAATATTTAGAAGATCGAAAAATAATCTGCAAGGTGTTTTATTTTTTGAAAAATACTCACAGCACTGATATAGGGTTGAGTTTGTCTGATGAGAATGAGTCCCAGAATTACGCCAAAAAAGTATGGAATCAATTGATTATATGTCGCGAATATGAAGATTCCCACCTTTTCTATGGGAAATCTGACCTCGGCAAAATATTGAAATCATCAAGCAATGATCGAGCATAACTTTTAATATGTATACCTGTTTTGTGGGTGAAGAAATATCGAGGGATTTGGAGCGTCTGAATAACCGGTCAGAACAATAGCCACGGGAGTAGCAAAGCCCAGAAATATCATTAAATAGATGTAAATTCTGCTCAAGATTTTGACACGATAATAAAAGAATATTACAAAATATAGGAGCAGGTGCAATTGAAAATCACAGCTCATATACCAGGTTATATTATTGCACTGTCAGATTAAAGAGAAAAAGAAGGAGGGTCAATCTGAAACCTAGAAATATTTGGACTTAGTACAATTTTTGATGGATGCATCCAATTATTGATGAACAAGATGTTAGTCCACCACAAGTCGTAGCACTGGTCCACTACTTTGCTAGTGAACTCCGGGTGGAAAAGCGGTCCGGAGCCAAACAGAGGCCAAATAACAATAAAACAGATCATTCCGATGGTAGGTGGAGTGAACCTGTTACACAAAATATTAGTCTAGCTAATAATAGTGATTTTATACCTGAGCCATCGGAGGAGAGCGTAATTGAAAATATTGATCGGATTCTTCTCGAAAACGGGTAATATTGAGTATATGGTGAGCGAACCGCTATTAAAATAAAAGTACCATCAACAAATTTAAGTACTATCATAAGAAAATTGTACCTGATGATATAGAAGGTGCCGACAGCCAGTCCCGCATTGATTATCAAATGTGTCGGAAATAACTGAACGATAGACCGAACGTCATTCAGGCGGAGAACAGGCGCTACCCTTTCCCTCAATTCGGGGAAAGGGTGGAAGAGATAGACGTGTGATATGAGGACCCAGAATATCGATATGACTCTTAGGCCATGTATGTACTTAAACTGACCCTCTTTTGCCTTATTTTTGTTTATTTTAAACAACAGTTTATTGTTTTTAACGAAAGAATAGCAGAGAAATAGTTGTATAATTAATGACTCCTTTTTTGTGAAATAACTGTCCAAAAGGGTTCCGATTGTAATCAAAATCACATTCAATGCAATTATAGCTCTAAAGGAAAAAAAAATAAAAATTCAAATAATTTAATAAAATATTCACTAAAACCTCGAAATGTAAAGTAATTCAATGAATAAGTCATTGAATGCTACAATTTTTCTGATCTTAATTTTTGATGAAAAAAATTGTCATTTCATTGAATTTTATGTAAAATTAAATCAAAATTCAAATACATTGCAATTTTTTGTCCAAATCTGAGCTCAAACTTGCTTTCGATGTCCTCCTGTTTTGAACAGTACTTCAAACTGAGTCTGAGCTCCGAGAAGGAGACCAAGGCTTAAGTCAATCGAATGATGAGAAAGTGTTTAATTTTTTCCGACAAAACTTTGAACTAATTTTACTTTTTGTGAGGATTTCCTGTAACTCTTCATCGGAACAAATAGAGGGCAGACATATACCGTTAGCCACTGGTCCGAAGCCATCCATTTTGACCCAATAGTTGATAACCGACTCGTAGTAAGAGTTCCGGTACTTTGTGTCATTCAAATTGATTTTGCGGACGACTTCGGGAGGCCTGAGCTCTAGGAAACAGAATTTGCCTCCAATACCAAAGCTGTTATCCTGTGCTCTGATGGCTAAGCACTGGTCGTAGTCACCAAACTCTGCGAAGGAGCCGCTCAGGAGACCGGAAGGCCATCGACCGTTTGAATCCCACACTAAAATATTATAGGAAAGTCATTGATTTTTTCGCAGAACAATCTTGGTTAAAACTTAGTCTTACTTTTGAGAGCCCACTCATCTTTTGTAGCTCTCAATAATAGGCTTTCAATACTTGTCAAACATTTTGTCGTTGCATTCAAACTGTTTTTAACTGAATTTAATTGAATTAATAACTGATTTGTTTGCGGATTAACAAAATCTTCAAATTTGTCCAAAATTTTGATCCATTTTTGTTGGTATTCACTATCGCTTTCGTTCTGATCCAAACAATTTGTAAATATTATGATTTGATTTGAAAACAAAATACTAAACAATAATTTAATCAATAAATTCATTTTCAGCACAAAATTTAAGTCAATTTTAGACAAATATTTCGAATCAAAGAAAGAAAAAAATTGAAGGCTTTTAATGATTTTGGTTTGAATTCATAGAAAAATAGTTAAAAAATAACTAAAAAATGGTTTAGTTTTCCATAAATTCAATTGAAATACAATAAGAAATGAAAGAATAATAAACTAATTTTAACCGCATTTTTCTCTAATCTATTACATAAGTTTGACCTAGCTTGTTTTACCTTATAGTGTAATCAATTTCACTTTTCTGATGTATTCGTTAAACTGAGAGAAAAATTATTTAAATTAAAATAATTTTCAATAATTTTGATTAAAAGAAAAGTTTACAACAAATAGGGAAATACCTGCCATTAAATTCATCCATCAAATGATTAAAACTCATTAATTTCAATACAATTTTCACTTTATTTAACAGTTTATATAACATTCAAACAAAACAAAAGTTTTTATAGAAAGTAAAGGATTATAAATAAGTTATAATCTGACCATAAGTTGATTAAATTGATTTCAATAACAAATATTTACAAACAATTTATTCAGACATTCAATTGTCGACACATTTCCCCAAAAGTATTGTTCAAAGTTCTGACTATAGTCTCATTGAATTGCATAACATTTGCCCGTCTTTTGTTTAAACACCAATCGGGAAGAGTTATGTTATTTCCTCTAATGAAGAGATGGATGGCATAGAAGTCATTCTTCCAGTTCTCATAATAGTCTACAAAAAGCATCGGACAGATGTGCGGTCCGTAAACTCCGAATTCACTGGTCAGTCGGTGAACCAGATCTGGAAACTTATCCATAATTTGAAGACTGGGCACAATTTGACTGTTTTCGGTCCAACCGCTGACTTTATAACCGTGGTATGAGTGGATCCACATCTCAAGAAAGCGGGAGTTTCGGTGAGCGATGATTATACTATTGCTGAGATAATCCCCATTATTCCTATTCAGAGTGATCTCAAAATTGCGAAACACATCCAATGACTTAACCACATAGACATCAGTGTCAAGATATATACCACCGAACTGTGACAACACCCGGAGCCGCGTTATGTCAGACGAATGCCAATTAATAAATCGTTTGCTTATGTTTTTGCCGAAGATTTCCGTCGGTTTCGCTATTTTTCGGATTGAAAATAGAGTATCCGATTGTTTGACTCTTTCGATGACTTTCTTATAGTAATATCCGTTGAGTTGATCGCAATCGCAGTGAATCCAAATCAGTTCCGGCCTCTGATTCTTCAGCACCGATAGGATCGACAGATAGTGTGCGAAACGTATCTCAGATATATTGAAGAGAACGTAATGAACAATATTAGGGACAATCAATTCGTGGAAACCTCTGGTATTGTCGCCGAATATTAGATCTTTGAATTGATATTGATATTGAGTGTTGTCGAGGACATTCAATTCTATGTCTACTTCATTTAGAGAGTCGGTGGCAAAAGTACTGTCAATATCTGGATGTTTGATAAATTTGGTCGAAATAATAAAAGTCAAGATTATGAGAAACGAGCCAAATATTACTTTAATCAATAAATTAAACTTGGTACTTTCCATATTAAAACAATTCAACTTAAAAAATAGTTTAGATTACAAAACAATTAACTATTTGTTTGTCATTTCATAAGTGAAACTGTTTTATACAGTTTGTGACTCTATTCACGAATAATGTAATAAAATATTGAAATTCAATTCACTTAACAAAACATTGAAAACAATTTAATCGAATAAAACGTTGAATAAAATTATAGATAAAAATGTATGAAATATAAGACAAAATTCATTCACTTTCAACAATGCATCGAATAAAGTGGTAAAATGAGTAGTGATTTTATCAAGGCTACAAACACTATTTGATTACAGAATATTTGTTCCACATTATTAATGACAATAAACAAAATGACCATGGAATAACTTTCACTCCCTCTCAATCCACTGTAACATCATTTGTTAGTGGTTGACCAAGATTATTTTTAAACTTTAAAGCCATTGGAAAAAATAGTTTCTCATTACAAATGCGGATCCCTTGAGAACAGAAAAAATCTAATTTTAAATAATATTAATTTGTAATGACTTTATGTGACGTAATGTGACTTAATTTCTCAATTTTTCATTTTTTATTGACTTAAATGTGGTATAGATATGAGATATCCATTAAATAAATATTATTTGAAAATTTCAAAATAAGATTTCATTGAACACATCATTAATAACTTGGAATAAACCATAAAATAAAACCATTTAAACGAAAGATCAATAAAATAGTTTTGAGAATATATTTTTGGTCTTAAATAATAGAATGTGTTTTCAATAGAGAATATTCTGAACCAAAAAGTAATTAAAATAATGGATTCGATATCAGATTTGAGTGAAAAAATAAAATCAAAACAAAATCTATTAAATGTATTGACTTTAAAACTGTATTCAATCGGATCTCTATTTGTTTCAAATATTTCCATCAAAAGAAAGATGAGATTCAATCCAAAGATCATTTCAATAATCATTTTCGTCGTATTTGTGAGACAAGTGTTGTCTCTATTACTCAACGATCGGAACATATCTCTAATGTTAGGAGACTTTGCCTTCGATTGGAAACTGAAGTCAATGTGGAATTCAATAATAATTATAGCGATTCTATACATTTCTAGTAGTTTTCTGTTGCACTTCCAGTTTCACGAAACAAATGATTATCCCTTTCATATAAGACGGGACTCAAATCACACTCTATTGAAGTGGAAACAAATACTTATAATTAAATTAATTGAAATGGCTGTCATATTGAGCGCTTTGGCTTATAATCTTATTCTAGTATTATCTTATACTTTATCAAGCACATATTTGGAATTATTAGTTTATGGTCTACCATGGTTGATTATTGATTTTCCATTCATAATATATGCCACTTCTCTCTCACTTTGGAACAGCTTTTATTTCAATGTATTGACACTTGACCTCAAACTTCAGCTCAGATTAGAAAACTCAAGATTAAAATACTTGGTCAAAACTAGTGTTTCTAAACGTCACTTCTTCAATTTGACCAAGTCAATTCTGAAGAGACTAGACCAGATTCATTTCCTCATTCAAAGAAACAGTAAATTCTGGTCTCTATTTGTATTTTTCAACTGTTTTGGTTCAGGGTCAATTGGTGGCATATGCGTTGCTCAGCTCTTTGGAGATGTAAAACTACTTACCAAGATCTTTTATATTTACGTGTTTCTTATCGAGGCATCGATAGTCATATTTCTTCTCTATTCTGCGATACGAGTCCATAACGAAGCGAATTATTCTCTAAAAGTTATGAATAAAATTGTTTTCAATCCTAATATAAAATGCATTCCAATTGGACTCAGGATTAAGGTATGAAATAATGTTTAACTTATTAATCAAATCTCATTTCAATAGATAATGACTTTCATCGAGAAAATAAGAGCCAAAAGGATTGGTTTTTATTGCGGACCAATTTTTTTCATCAATGAAATGAAAGCATATGAAGTATGAATAATGATCATGCACATTTTGAAAATACTAAACTTTTTATAGTTTTTGTCTTTATTGACAGCTTTCACAATGAAGGCAGTGGACATGGCTTTGAACAAGATGAAACTGCATTGATCTCAATCCAATAGGTCATCTCTTTCAAGCACACATAGACAAGGGGGACAATCGGAGTTCCTCCTGACGCGAATAATTCTGAAAGTTTCCCCTCTGAGGTCGAAGTCAAAAATTCCCCACCTAGTTCCCCCTAAGTCGGCCGACCTTGCTCATGTATGGTTTCAAGATAACATTAATTTCAAAATAAAATAAAAATTATTTAAAAACTAAATTCAAAAATTATATTTCGTTTTAAAAAATCATTAATAACTTTAGAATAAATAAAACCATTTAAACGAACGATCAATAAAACAGTTTTGAAAATATATTTTTGGTCTTAAATAATAGAATGTGTTTTCAATAGAGAATATTCTGAACCAAAAAGTAATTAAAATAATGGATTCGATATCAGATTTGAGTGAAAAAATAAAATCAAAACAAAATCTATTAAATGTATTGACTTTAAAACTGTATTCAATCGGATCTCTATTTGTTTCAAAT
>JAQIXV010000764.1:0-18349 GCA_034700625.1 Tectocepheus velatus
AAACCCGTCGGGACCAGACCTTCCCTCTATATCTGAGAGGTTTTCACTTTCGAGAGGTTCTACTATTATAGGGGAAGGGGTCTCGGGTCTCATAGGGGGGTTTCATATTTGAGAGGATTTTCCTTCCAAGAGACTTTCTTTCTGAGAGGTTCAAGTGTATATGGCATTAATGATGATAATGATGGTGAATATGGTGAACATTTCACTTACTTTATGCAATGGTTTACTTTTGACGGTTAGTTTGAAATGAAATTTACATAATTCACAGTATTTATGATTCGACGAACGGATCCACTGCTGAAGGCAATAGTGGTGGACATACCGGAGCGAACCCGAACAGAAACAGGGAGTTATCAGCGAACCCGTCGGCTCTGGCTGTGGATAGACCTCTGTCTGTGGGACAGCCGTCTGTTCGTCGGCCGACCCGTTGTTAGCGATGACTGTAATTATCTCCGAGTCGTCACTGCAATGGCATATCCTGCAGACCGGGAGCTCATCCTCGCTGTCCTTCCTGTGCTTCTGATGGCCGTCTGGTTCCGACGGAAGGCCACCGGCGGTGTCCGACGTCGGGTTCGTATCACAAATCGTTTCTGTAGTCATTTAATTATAATCCGGGTCTTTACGGATAGACTATATTATCAAAACATATGACAGTAAGAGAGGTCTTCTTCTGATGGACTGACCATTGATTTCAACAAAAAAACTAATGATTTATAATATTATTGAAAAATGTTCTTCGACTGAATCGGTGGTCGATTGGGCAGGAAATCAAAAAAAAGTATTCACCCGATGGTTGATGTTGTGAATGACCCTCTCTATTGTCGCAGGAGATAAGCAATGACCTTTTATCGTGTTGTTGTATACTCAACTGCCATCTAAAAACCGGCTCTCGGTTTATGCCATTCCCTTTAAAAATACTGAGAGGTTGTGCGCATAGAGAGGATAATAAACTCAACTACGAAAGAGGGGGTGGGGGCAACTGTAGTGAGCATGTAGTGAGCATGCACAACAATTAAATATAACCAAAGCAACCATCGCATGGCTACAGGTTTAAGAGCCGCTAACCTATTGATGATTTTATATCTGAAACGATCGGAAAAATTCAACAAAATTATCGTTTTATTTGTACTCCAGTTATGCGCAAAGTTTTAGAGTCTGACTCTTTTGGCCAAAAAAATATTGATTTGATTCAGTGTTTCATAATTTTTGTCAAACATTTGGTTCGTTTCTATTCCGTCGGCTCTTCCTATCAATTATTTGCCGAAAAATAATAAAATTTATTATTAATTACAATAAACTGTTCGTTGGTTTTCACCGTTTCGTTGATTTATTTGAACGGAATTTGAAATTATTTTGTATTCAAACGAAAAGTCAATTAATTGGAAGTGTTTTCCCAAAGAACTGTAAAAAATGGCTGAAATTGTTTGGGGATAAGCAAACTGTCTGTTGACAAACAAGTGCTTATGTGGAGCGCAAATTTATTTGTTCATGGTCAACCTGTTTTTCTACCAAGTTCAATTCGCTTCCAATTATAAGTTTTATTTAATAATATTTTTTCCTTTAAAAAAACTTACCATAACATGATTTCGAGTGTGACATCACGCGTGCGACGCATGCGCTCACCATTAGTCTGTCGGATGAAAATCGTTTAGTAGTGCTGAGAAACAGTCAGCCATAAGGACGGCCACCATCTCCTCTCAAATACATATACAAAATACAGTTATAAATAATGTCATCGGAGACAAAAATGTCTAACCAGTCAAATTCGAACAAGGTGTCCACCACCGAGCGAATCATCAAAAGTGAGCTTGGCTATTTCTCTTATTTTACTTGGATATTTTTGTTGAAAACCTTATTATGCATCCTATATTTAGAATATCCTAGCGTAACAAGAACCGTCTTGCTCAGATTCAGTTTTATGTGCCGTATATAAAAAAATATATAACCTATGAATCGACTGTCCCTCAATTCTTGATATTTAGAAATCTGATCAGAAAAATAGCAAAAATTGTTTTTTAAATTTGAGTTGAAAACTGAAATATATATAAATGGCAAATTATCCCTCTCCCCAAAAATCTTGATTCAAAGCTGCAATTGTGTTAATAATTGTAATATATATTTGAGTGTATTTGTGTCTACGACTGGAATTAAAATAGTTTTATATACTTTCCGATAAAATAAGTCAATTTAATTTATTGTCTGTCCCTCTATCTGAGGGTCTGTGCCTTTGCTATAATACTTAACGCAATATTTAACGATAATATCCGTATAGAATAAATTCAAAGGCAAAAGATTTTTCCTCATTTGATGAGAGGACTGTTAGCTGTCGACCTGTAGTGCATTTATATTACAGTATTTCTCTTATGAAAGGCCTTTTCTCTTTGAAAAACATTTTGATTTTTTTTGTCGTTATTCTGTGCAATCATTTCATGCGATTTCTGTTTAGTTTAGATTCTGATACTGTATACACATTTCAGATGCCTTTCCGTTTGAGAAGTTTTATTGTTTTGTTGCATAACTATAATCGAGGAGAAAATTCTTTCATTGCCATCGTCTTTAATAATTGAACTGAACTGGATAATTGAAAAATCGATTGATTGCTTAATTTAATGATAGATTTCTTCCGACTTAAAGATATATTTCTTTTTGTGTTATTTTTGTTCAAAAAATTTCAACTCAAGTGTTAATTATTCTGAGCCTCTATTTCATTGTCAATCTGTGGGGGAACTGCCTCTAAAAATGTGCCAAAAATTGTTTTATTTTTGAATTTTCCGTTCAGAAGATATTTATGTTTTAAAAGGAAAAATAATTCAAAACAAAACTCATCCGAAACAGTCTTTTCGGAAAAGAATCTAAAATTCATTTCAATTCAAATACAGAATTCATTTGTAATTCAATTCTATTTCTTTAGAAATAAAAATAAAATCTATAAAACAATTTCATAGAATCTATAAATATATACATGAATATGAATTCCTCCAATCAGAGCAAACATTAGTGTATTCAAAAAAAACCTAATTTTTAATTTGGATTATTTAAATCTATTGTGTCTTGTTTAAAACAGAGAGTCGTCAGCTACTTGAGTTTTAGTCATTTCCGTCAAAATAATTTGCAAATTCAAATATCCAGGATAAAAGTGTTGTTACAGAGCTTCAGGATGTTAGGGATGTTAGAGATGTTCAACTATTTAAAGGAAATAAAACTAAAGTAATATTAATTGAGACGAAGCCCTGTTTTTGGGTTAACTATTGATTTTCTGGTCTCTCTCTCTCTCTCTCTCTCTCTCTCTCTCTCTCTCTCTCTCTCGCGAGTCGCGACTTTATTGCATTTATTATTATATTACGTGTTATTGTCTGTCAGTACTCTTCCCCACTACTAATGAAGACACTAAACTGACCAGATCCATTTTCACTAAATCGGAACATCATTTTGAATCCTTAAAATTAGCCTCGATTTGCCAGGTATAGTCAAAAACATCAAAATGTTATTCATTTATCTTTTAAGCCTCAGGATATCCACTTGAAAATGATTACCTATTTTGGCATTTAACTTTACTTCGTACAATTCTCAGTCAAAACGTAAGATTGCTTTTAAAAAACTATCCAGTACATTTCAATATCAAGGTATATGCTTTTCCCTGACAATTAGTAGAACATTTCAAACAGAAATACTGTACGAAAACATTACAAACCGATGATTCCAAATCAAGGTGAAACCGGTATGCCTGGTCAGCATAGCTGACGCCCTTTAAGGCCTGACCCCTTAGTTCCGTTAAATTTATGGAAATATAACTGAAATTTTTTTTTGTATGCATTTAATGTATTCCCCAAACAATATGTAATATAAATTCTGTGTTTGTTTTCAAAGCACAGAATATTCTCGCAATTATTTGAATGATAGCTTGGTTACATCTGGCGTAGAATATAAAACCAAGATTATATTGATTGTAAAACACTCTCTTGACTTTTGTTGTTGGAATTCATACAAAATTTATTTGAAGAATAGAAAACATTTCTTATCAATTCATTAGAATCGGAGACATTTATCTTCATTTCTAGTCTACAGTATTCTATTCATTAGATTTTCGCTTCAAATGAAATCAAAAAATAATTTTAATTCAAATTATTTTTTCTTCACTTCTCTATTGTGTGAATCAATTCTGTGAAAGACTTTTGAATCAAAAGTTATTATAGTTTTGTATGAAATAAAATAAAAGTCTTTTGAATTTAATTTATATTTATCTATGAAAAGCTGTGAATAATTCAAGTTATCAAGATCACTTTTATCAAGTTGATCACTTTTAACAAGCTAAATTCTCGAAACATTAATATTTCATGAATTACAGTTTTTCACTATAAAAACCAATTTTCTTATTGAAATATAAATTTGCTAGATGATCATCTGGCAAATGATCTTGCTTATTGTTCTATTGAGTACTCCGATCCTAATGTTAATAATGAGCCTTTCAATAGGCAAAGGGAAGGCTATTATACATAATAACCATTTGTGAAGTGTTTGGCCATCGAATAGATGTTTACAATAATAGAGAAAAATGTGTCGAAAATCAATAGAAATACAATTGTTTGCGAAGCGAATGAATTTCGAGTTCTTTTCTATTCTTTTTTCCTTCAATAGCGAGAAGTAATGAATGAACTGATGAACACATTTTTGATGTCTTTGTCTTCTTCTTAACATCACTCACCAGGATATGAGTGAACCCTATGCTGTCCAGGGGGTGGACAGACAGTAGTAATTGTTTTTCGTGTACCAAATTAATCTTGGTACATCAATAGCATACAGAATTTCAATTTACTGAAAACTGTCCATCTTATTATATCGTAAAGAATTTTATTCGAATTTCACCTTCTCCTAGCTCATTTTGTCAGCCTCCTTAGCATACGATTCTTTTTGAGCTGATTTTTTTGGATGACCTAGTTAGCTATTGTCGTAGAATTGTTGTCCATCCATGAAATTCTATGCCTTTAATTTCAAAAGGCCTTCCGTTTGGCTAAACATTTGAGTTTCGCAAAGCAATAGTATGGACACAAAATAGTGACTTTGAATTAACGAGTAATTTGTTTGTCTGGTGTTTATTCTGTGCCCTATTCTATGCTTTGAGTGTCTGTTCGCTCTGACAGAGATTTTTCGTTAATTAATTTCTTCAGTATTTTTAGTGATTAAACACCGAATGAAACACTGGTTTTGTAGTCTATTTTGCAATCAACACATAATACTAATACCTAAGTGTCCTTTCATGTGCCTCATGTGCCTACCAGTGCTGCAAATATTTTCTGATCGATACCAAGAGTAGTGAGAAATGCGTTGCAATGAAAACGAAATGAAATGAATGAAAAAATCTATTAATCAATAAAAACCTGTTGTCTTTGAAAACGGTTGTAGTTTTGGCCAAAAACTCAATAAAATAGAGAAAATCTAATCAAACAAATGATCGGAAAATTTTCTGTTGTTTACTATCTTTTCAAATACTATTTAAATCGGATTTAAATCCCAAAACTGCTATTAAAACTGAATCTCATTTCAGTTATCTATCGATTTAATCAAAGGAATAATTAATGATTTGTCCAAACACTACGTATTGGGGGTATTCACAATGTTTAGGAGGAGCTAGGAACTTAGGCCTGTGTTTAAGCTAGATTAATTGAATTCGTTTTTCTCGCTCTGTTGTCATTCTTATCCAAGATCATCA
This sequence comes from Tectocepheus velatus, assembly GCA_034700625.1. Taxonomy (NCBI): domain Eukaryota; kingdom Metazoa; phylum Arthropoda; class Arachnida; order Sarcoptiformes; family Tectocepheidae; genus Tectocepheus; species Tectocepheus velatus. Next base: position 5,708 of record JAQIXV010000764.1, read on the forward strand.
GTCATTCTCTATTGATATTTAATTCAATTCTCTATCTCTCTCTTTGAATAATGTATTAAATAAACAGAATTTTCAGATAAAATACAGAATATATTTGTAATTAATATCGATTTGTGTCTAATATTATAATTACTTTCGACATTAAAATTGTTTTTTCGCTCATCTTTTCCTTGAAATTAGTCTCAGAGCACATCATAATCTCTAAGGAAAACTCGGGGTTAATGGGAATTCAATCAATAATTTAAATGTAATTTCGTTTCAAATTCTGTTCATTCAATGGATTTAATGAATCATTGGTTTCATTAGAGGAATAAAATGTAATGAAATGAAAAATCTATTGAAAAATATTTTTTTTATTCTTTGCTCTGATTAACAACAGCTCTAGAAGTCTCAGATCTAATCAAAAATTATTGTCGTTTTTATCATCAAATTTATTATTATTACTATTATGTGAACCAACCATAGCTCAGATGCCAGTCCTTTACGTTCATAACGTTTTGGTAGAAAATGTCGTTTTCATCGCATATTAAGAAAATATAAATTAAATTATTGTTATTATTATTGCCCTTAATATTAGTGGAAAGGCATAAAAAATTCGGAGTATATGTCTTAAATTTTGAGCAAATTCAATTAGCCAAGATGAATTTTATTTTTGGTCTTGATGCGAAAAATATGACTGGGTGAATTTTGCCTTTTATTGGTGAATTGAGGGATAAGCAGAGTATATTCATAGCATACAACAAAAAAGTATTGATAAATAATTTTTTTCAACTTAACTTGCATGGTAAAGAGCTATAAATTTAGTTAACTTGGTTCTTTCAATTCAGTAATTAGAAAGATGATTTAGACAGTCCTATTTTTGATAAGTAATTAGGCACCAGTATTCTAGACGGTTTTCTGGGAAGTTTAAAATATAATTACCTTGTTTTGAATTGAAGGATCAATTGAAGATTTTTGCATTGAAAATCCAGAAAATTTTATTTATTAACTAGCTAAAATTGTTTCCCGGATCTGATCCCCTGATTTAAAATTCAAATAAATGTCTTTACATTGAAATTCAATTTATGTTTACATCAGTTTGTTTTGAACTGAATTTCAAAATCAAATTATTGTTGAGTTTTTTCATTCTGTGCGCTGAGTTTGAGGGGGAAAGGGATCCAAATGTTCGGAATAGAGTTTTGATAGATGAAACATCTCATTCATTATTTATTCTTGGAAAAAAGAATAATTTAAATTCAGAAAATATTTGATGAAATGTCATTTTGAGAGAAGAAATTCAGTGAAGAAGAAAAATACTGAAAAATAATTTGTTTAAAGGAATTTATAAACAGATTTTCACTCAGCACTAGCCTTGAGGAAAGGCTAGATTTTCAAACAAATCTCAATTTTCCCCAGGGTGAAAGTTTCAATATTAAATTCTTTGGAGCAGCTCAATCAACTCTTATTAAGGAACTATTCATACCCGGATATAATCTAGGTCAATAGTTTGGCTATCATGTGCTCTAAGATTGGAACAAGATTAAATCTACCATGAGCTTAGAAACTACTTAAATTGTCTTTTAGGAAAAGATAGTACCCGTTTTCTTTCGCTCAGAATAACATTCAGATCTGTTTTTTGAATATTCATTCAAATGTAAGGATATTTTTCGAGCGTCTAATCAAATAAGAAGATTAATCGGGATTTGCAAGAGTCGACTGATTTACATATGAATTCCCTATCTCTGAGTACTATACAAACGGCACATACCGTTCCACTCATGTCTTTAAACAGTTTATTTTTATTTGAATTTTCAATATTATGTTTGAAAAAAGGTTTTCTCATTGATATCAATGTATGAAATGAATTCATATCAAATGTTTAAGAATTTAATTGATTTGGAAGTAAATGAGCTTGATCAAACTTCTAGATAACGTAAAATTTTCAAATAAAGGAATCTATTTATAAATTCATAGAAAATATATGTATATATCGCCTGATATTTATCAGAGCTATGAATCAAAACACATATTCTGTTCTGTATTTTATCTATGAATACAAAGAGAGCTCAGAATAAAAGTTCATTTGTCACACGAAATACGTATTGTCGGCACAGAATACGGCATATTCTGTTCAATTCATTGCCTGTGTATTCACAGTATTTCCAGTAATTATTGGAAAATATTAGTTATTATTAAATATGAAAATCGATTTCGTTTAACATTTGTTATGTCAGTAGAAAAATATATGAATATATTCTTATGTTTTTATATATAACTATATTTATATAACACATCTATAAATAAGAATTGAACTTGTTTCTCTCGTAATCATGCGTGAGTAAGAATGTGCTTGCCAAACATGTGAAGTTCAAAGTGGCAAGCTAATACAAAACTATATTTAAAAGAATCATTGAACTGAATCATTGAATAGAATCGAGATTCTATTTTCCTCTCTTTTCCCTCCCAAACAAAAACATCCACAATCTTGGTAATTTATCTTGCGCGATAATTACCCAGAATTCCTGTTTCCCTGACACAGACTTCCGCACAGAATAATGGAATTTAAAGAACAATAAAATGCTTTTCTATATTAAAAGCTTTTTGATAGACACCAAGCGGTGGGCCATTGTTTAACCTTATTAATAATAATGTTGATGATTACCAGGTGTGCCATTCCCGCCGTCGCACAAGCTTTCGATGGCCGAAGTGTTCGAAGCGAAGACAAACAAACCGCGGACTGAAATACTTAAGCAGCACTTCATACTCGAGGGCCGGATAGAGGAAAACGTGGCCCTTAGGATCATTAATGAAGGGGCGGCCCTACTCAGGTCGGAAAAGACCATGATCGATATCGAGGCTCCAGTTACAGGTTGGTTAATGTTTTGCCATTGATTTTCTTTGTTTTACTCGAGTGTCACAATATTCTCTGCGTTTTGTTTTTGTTTTTAGTTTTTTTAATGAAATTATTTAAAATTATTTCAATTAAAGTTTGAATTACAGAAAACAAGACACAATTTTTTCTCATATTATGATTTGGTTTGGAATTATATTGATTAACCTTGGTGATTGGTTATAGTCATCAATCTAAATCAACGAGTTTTTGATGATCCACAGAATCAGTTTTTATAAATCGTCATCAATTTAACTTAAATAAGTTTGGATAATATCCCGAATTAAATAGCACCTTGATCGAAGCACCTTGATCATCAGATATAGAAAATTGAAATAAATGAGAATAAAATAGAATTTTTTTATTAAAAAAAATAGTTAGGCTGGTCTTGTGGTTATAACGATCGCTAGGGAGACGGAGGTCGGGGGTTCGAGTCCCAAAGGGGCTCAACCTTTCTTCCACTGTTTCTAACCTTTACCGGCCTTTCTATGGAAAATAGATTTATAAGTCTCGGCTCTGATTAAAAATGGCCTGCATTTGCAAGCTAATAGGGTCCGAGGATAAATAAAGCTGATTTTCATTTTTATATTTTCAAAAGTTTTTTTTTGTTGTTTTTGAATTTTTAACCAAGATAATTTCTAATTGCTCTTACACCCTTGAACAGTGTGCGGAGACATACACGGTCAGTTTTACGATTTAATGAAACTGTTCGAAGTGGGCGGACCTCCCGCCTCAACCAAATATTTATTTCTCGGCGATTACGTTGATAGGGGCTATTTCAGTATTGAGGTATTGAGACAAACAATTAGCCTTGATCAAAATTGAAAATTAACCATAACTAAATTTTTGCTCGAAGTGTGTATTGTATTTATGGTCATTAAAGCTATGCTTTCCAACGACTTTATTCCTATTGAGAGGAAATCACGAGTGCCGTCACCTCACAGAATATTTCACCTTCAAAACAGAATGTAAGCGATCATGGTCAATTTTCCAAATTTTCAATTTGATTTGTCCACTGACCTAGGCAAAATAAAATACTCAGAACGAGTCTATGACGCCTGTATGGAGGCTTTCGACTGTCTACCACTGGCGGCTCTTATGAATGGCCAATTTTTATGTGTACATGGAGGTTTGTAGCTTGCTTATTTTTTACTTATTGATTAATTATTAAGTTGATTTGTAAAATGATCTGTCATTTAGTATTTAGAAAAAAATTGAGACAAATTTCCTTCAATTTTCACAATTTATCACTTAATTTAAAAAATCAAATTACAGTTACTTTCTGTTATTATCCCGAAAAACAAAATTAAAAACAAATACTTAAAGCATTCGAATCATCAGTTCTTATGAATGGATTCCACTCTTGAAAATCCATTTAAGATTATATCTCTTTCTTTTCTATCTCTCCCTCTCTAATGGGGTGTAGCCAAGGGTTCGCTCCCATTGAGACACAGGAGAACATCATTTTTCAAAATCAAGTCATTACTCAATAATAAATTTCATGGAAGAATCTAGGTCATTTTATAAATTGAAAGTTTCCTATCCATTAGCCTGGGAGAATCTGGGTCATTTATCTGATGAGAGTTTATTTTTGATTTTAGCTTGGTCATCACAATTTTTTTTCTCTCTCTTCAAAGTTTATTTATTTTGCTTTTAAAACAAAAGTATTTCTATATATTTCAGGGATGAGGACAGACATAAAGGGGAGAGGGATGGGAGAGAGGAAGAGAGAGAGAGAGAGAGAGAGGAAGAGAGAGAGAGAGAGAGAGAGGGAGAGAGAGGGAGAGAGAGAGAGAGAGAGAGAAAGAGAAATATTTGACGAACAGTTTTCAATCACTTTTATCTTTTCAATCGAAAGAGACTTTTCTAACAAAAATTTTTAATTCAAAGGATTCCTTATTTTTCCGGTTTTTCTCAACACTACAGTAAAAACACTTACGAAAGGAAAAGCACTTAACATAATAGTCAAACATAAGAGAGACTACCCGTCCCTTTCGAAAAAAAACACTCAAATTATTGTTTAATTGATTTTTCAACATTTTTTTTAAAGGTCTATCTCCTGAGGTCCACACATTGGACGACATTAAAAAACTGGACCGTTTCAAAGAGCCCCCGGCGTTCGGCCCCATGTGTGACCTCTTATGGTCGGATCCGTTAGAGGACTTCGGGAACGAGAAGTCAAATGTAGAACATTTCACTCACAACTCTGTTCGGGGCTGTTCTTATTTCTATTCCTATGGCGCCTGTTGTGAGTTCTTGCAACAAAATAATTTATTATCAATAATTCGCGCTCACGAGGCACAGGATGCCGGGTAATTATCTTGGTTACTCCGATTTAATCCCTTTAATCCTCTCCAACTTAATCCAGAACTACAGTATTTTCCCCTTAAAAATCAACGTAGAGGTAGTCCTGACCTTTAGTTGAGTTTTTTTTCGGTGAAAAATATGGTAGAAAAATATAATAAGACTAATTTTTAATCAATTTTTTATCTTGTTCAAAGTTACCGAATGTATCGCAAGTCAGTAGTAACGGGGTTCCCATCCCTGATAACCATATTTTCTGCGCCAAACTATTTGGACGTATACAACAATAAGGCGGCTGTCCTCAAATACGAGAACAACGTTATGAACATCAGGCAATTTAATTGTTCCCCTCACCCCTATTGGTTGCCCAATTTCATGGATGTGTTCACCTGGTCATTGCCTTTTGTTGGTGAAAAAGTAACCGAGATGCTCGTCAACCTTCTCAATATCTGTTCGGATGACGAATTGATTACAGAGGGGGAGGAAAGCTTTGAGAGTGAGTTGGAGGGTATGTACTATTGGTTCGGCCCGGAAGCAACTCACCCGCCACTTGCCGTGCGATGGCTGTCCTGTGCTATGATTGGCCGAATAAAATGGCTCTTCGCACAGTTTTTGCTGTTTGACACTCTCTCCTTGCTATTTTGAATCAATTTTCAACTTGATAATTTCAAATTAAGTAATCTTATTGAAAATTATTCTGTAAATTAGCTAGGGCGGTTTCGAAAATCAAGATCAATAGTGCAAATAATTCAAAATGCCTGTTGAGAGTGTCAAAAGTCTCTAACACGGGGTGGGGTTTGATTTGTTTGTATCGAACTAATCAAAAGCCGACTATCTTTTTATTTTTTATAATTTAATCGCACACTCTGCTTATTTTGGCATAGTTTGCGCTAGCATGTAGAATTTTAATTATCAAGTTAAATTTATCGAATCAAATCACTAATTTCGTTTTTTCAATTTTTTCACCTTTTTCTCAATTTTATGTTCTTTTTGGCTTCGCTTTTGAAAAATTCAAAATATCGCTAAAAATTTGCCGAAAATTGTTATAATTTGCGAATAATTTCACGAAATAACTGATTGAATGGTTGACTGACATATTGCTAACCAATTGAATACCTGTTCAACAAATACTGTGTTATCTTATTATCTGTCGTCTTATCGTTGAGATGGTATAGCGTCGGCCAGAAAAGAGGTCATTAGGAATAAGATCCGGGCGATCGGCAAAATGGCCAGGGTCTTCTCCGTGCTCCGGGAGGAGTCCGAGAGCGTACTCCAGCTCAAGGGCCTAACACCCACTGGAACGCTACCGTTGGGAGCGCTATCTGGTGGTAAAAATACGCTTAGGAACGGTATGTACACAAAAAATAACATTTTATATTTTTATAAATTACCTTGGTTGATTACTGAATTAAATTGTAATTTTGTGCGACCCCCAGCACTGGCCGGCTTTTCGCCCCACCACAAGATTGCCAGCTTCGAAGAGGCCAAGGGTTTGGACAAAATGAACGAACGAATGCCGCCCCGAAAAGAGGCGCCGCCCCCTCCGCCGTCAGACAAGACTATCGATAGTTAATTTCGAATTGAAATACAAAAAACTACAGCAAAAACTCGTTGACTCGAAACAACTTTCACACAAAAAACCTTCAAAATTATTAATCAAATACTTCTTTATATTAATTATTAATCAATTGATTCGTAATGTATTTATTCGCGAAAAAAGTTCTGAACAACATCTACCAAATACGTCAACCAAGATCACACTCTTCTCTCTCTCTCTCTCTCTCTATCTCTCTCATTGTTTCTCTCACCTGTATTGATGTGCGATAAAACATCAAGATAAACATTAATATCCGGATAAGTTTTTTTTCCTTCTCTACTCATGAGATGAATATCGATTTGTGAGACAAACACTTCTCTGTCTTCTAATGGACTCCAAAACGAGATTTTGTTTTTCAAATTTACGGATTATTTTTCGATGTTTTCGATCAAATTCGAGATTATTTTGTTTTTGTTCGATGTTTTTGAATTTGAAAGAACCCGTTCCTCATGTGTTCCTCATTTCAGTATTTCATTCTGTGCTTCGATTTGCTAAAGAGTTCTCAGAAGAAGAATATTCTTCTCAAATGTTTCCCTTCGGATGACATCCCTCTCTCTCTGATAAAGTTATTTATTATCTGTTTGTCAGCCCATCCCTGAGCTATGAATATCCCCACCAAATGACAGACCCATTAGATGTTTAAAAAAGGAGTTGACGTTAAAAATCACTTAAGAATTACCACAAATTACCAGAAAAAAGGACAGAATATAATGTTATTTCAAAAATAAAAATAATTATAAATATATTGATATTTGGATTATATATAAAACAAAATATATTTCGAAAAAATTGTTTGAAATTTAATACATTTTTCCACAAACAAAAAATTTTGAGCAAAAAATTCTGTTTTAAAAAAATAATGCATTTGTATTGAATGAAAAAGTTTTACCAAGTTAAAAAACAAATCTGATTACCGTAAAACATTTAATTGTGACAAAATATAACCGAATTTTTTGTTTCGTGTGTAATATTATTATCAGTTTTATTGGAAATGAATGGAAAAAAAATTTCATTAAAAAAACAAAATAATACTTCACTTCAATAGTATATACGAAATGACTCTTCACTCACAGCCCTAACAATATCTCTACCCCTTTGTGTTTGTTTTGAATCTGAGCGAAACACACCCTTCCACTCATGAATAGGGAGAGAAATATACTCCCCGTTAATTAAAACTCATCGATAGAAAAGTTAATTAACTTTTTTTTGAAATTAATTGAACGAAAAGTCTATTGTTTTTTGTATTAAATTTTTTTTGCAAAATATGAGACAAAAGTGATAAAGAAATACACAATCGCTTGGATTAATATCCGAATCATTTTTGCAAATAAAAGACCAAGAACTCACTCATGCGGACAAACGATTAGGAGTATTTTTGAACTGAAATTTTCTTATTCAAGATATTTCGTTATTCAAAGAGAATACAAAATATAATATCAAAAACCAATTCGTCTGAAGTGAGAGACAGTCCTTAAGGACAGGGAATCCGAAGACAAGAATCAAATTCTGCGAAGAATTTAATCCGAAGTGAAAAACAAAAGAATATTCTGTGAATTCAGTCAATTACCCGGCTATTCAAAAGTCTGGGATAAATATAATTGTGACCTTGTTCATGTTTGATCATGGACAAAAAACTGTTTACTTTTAAAATGTGTACAAGTTAAAAAAAATGAAATGACATTTTGCTAAACAAGACTATTATTTGCTATATTATTATTATTACCTATATTTAAAGTGCAATAATAATTAAATAACCAAGGTCCTTATCTTGTCTCTCATCTCAAAGGACCACGAGCACCGAAATTGATAACTTTATTGAAAACTTCAAAATCTATTGAAGAGATGTAATACAGATATCTCTGGAAAAAATGTTTCGCGATTTAAATGAAAAACAATTAAATATTTTTCAAAACACTTGATATTTATAATTACCTCTCATTCTCTCTCTCTTTCTCTCTCTAACTCTCTCTTCAGCTGTGGATTGAACTGAACTCTACTCTTGTATTACATCTTATTATTGATTATTATTATTATTTTTCCGAATATTACATATAATTTAAAATTTTAATTATTATTATAATTACGATAAAAGTCATAAACTTGGAAAAAATAAAACTGATTGAAACTGAGTGAAGAAGTTTTGGAATCTTATCGAAAATCAACAGAAAATTTTTATTACAAAAATTACTAAAAAGTTTTGTTTCGATTTTTTTTTATTATCAAATCAATTGATAATTATTTGAGTTTTTATTTTCTGTTTTTTTGTTTGTTTTTAATTATAATTCAAATTATTATTACATTTATTGAAAAGAAATCAAAAACTAATTGTCATTTTATTTCCTAATGATGTTTCATAAGTAAAGAAAAATGAGTAAAACATATTTGAATTGAACTTTTTTTTTATTCTATTAACAATTTATTCGTTTTCGGTGATTATTGCAATGAAAACAAATTGGAGATTCTTGGCAACAGATTGGGGATTAATTTTTGGTGAGTATGGTCATCCAACAAGATTAAATTTGAATTTCGTTTGCAAGGTGTAATTTTTGTTTGTAATTTCAGGTAAATTGTAATAGATTCTTTAATTCGATTCAATGCATGCTTCAGATGATAATTTTATTATTCGGATCACCAAGTCAAGCTGTAGTTTTCTGAGAAATTGAATTTTTTTCTGAAACTTCGCTAATGGTTCAATTGTTTCGATAATAAACTTGGCAATGATTTTCGTATTCGGTTTAATAATGTTTTTGGACAAATCTGATTTAATGAATCTAGTTTATTAATTTTTTATTAAGATTACTCAGAATTTGTACGAAAACAATTAAATTCAATAAAATAGATAATTATCTCATTATTTGTTTATTCAGCAAAGTTCCTGATCAGTTGCAAACCTATCTTGATGAGATCATATTCGTGGGGAACGACATGATTGAAGAAGGCTGTCACCACTAAATCGTTATCCGGGGCTATAATTAAAATTGTGTGCACACCAGCGATGCCTCCGATATGAGACCTCAATTCTTTGATTGGCGATGACTTGCATTTGGAACAGGGTATTGGATGACCAAGAGTGAATGCATCCCATCCATGAGCTGATCAAAATATATCATTACTGAACACTATTGTGAGACAATGGTATACCGTATTTCGCGATATCTTTCGGATCTATTAATCCCTTCAAACTTTTGGTCAGATCCACGACAGGAGACCACAACTTGTGTACAGTCTTTGGGCTTAAATTCACTATTAATTCAAATAAAATTTAATTTTAAGCAAAAAATTCAATAATATCTCCAAATAGTTATTAAGTTTCAAAACTATTTTGTTTGAGCAAGGTAGTTTTAATCTACAAACCTTTGCCGGAATCCTTAACACCTTTCGACCACTTAATCATTTTTGAGCCGAATTTAAGCAAATCGGGAACTGTTGAGACGAGACCCCCTGCTGGCCAAGATGCTTCATGTGAAACAAGGTCATCCGCAATTATCGTGTTTATTAGCTGAGGTTTATTTTCTGTGACGTTATATGTCATGTAATAGCGGGCCCTCCGAGGGATTATCCGTTCCCTTCTCTCGCAAAATGTTGAATCCATTCCCAAGTCTTCAAACATTTTATTGATTGCCTTTTCGTAGGTCTGGTTGAGAACTGACTCTATGATAGCGCCGACCACTTGATAGCCATAATTAGAATAATTATAATTAGTGCCTGGTGCGAAATGTAGGGCTTCCCCTTTAAATGGCTCAAGAGTTTGAGTAACGTTCTGAAAGTTAAGGGGAAGTGCTTTGTAGAGCTCGTCGGGGAATACCATCAAATGGAGTCCAGCCGTATGTGACATAACCTGACCGACAGTTATGGTAACGTTTTTTCCGTTCCATTGCTTGACTGGGAATACATTCGGACTCAGGTATTCGTGAATTGATTTGTCGAGATCTACCCGTCCCTCGTCTATGAGTTTACCGATCAGAGCACTGGTAAGCGGTTTACTAATACTTCCCAAACGCCAAACTGAGTCTACTCTCGTCTCAACTTCGTTCTCGACATCGATTAAGCCAAAGGAATGGGCCCATACCAGAGTCCCATTAATGCTGACCCCAACCACTGCCCCGGGTATTGACGAGTCTTTCAACAGTTTTTCAAAATATGTGATACTTTTGTTGATTGCGTTCTCAAACTTTGTTTCACTGTATGTCTGACCACTACTTGTGTTAGTCTTTAAAGAAGACAAACAAAAAGAAGATCCGAACAAAACTGAAGCCAAAAACAATTGATAAAACATTTTCTCTGATTTTCATAAACTTTTAGTTTTTTTAAAAGTTATTATAGTTTTGACGAATTGAGAGTAAAAGTATGCAATCATTTGATTTTAAGTTCAAAACACTTCAAATAACTCAGAATAATATCAAAGATAAATAATCTCAAAACTTTTGAAATGTCAATTGAAATATCTACAAATTGTCCTTGGTGAATTAATCGAATTGAAGCGAATCTGTTAATGAATCAAACAGTTAATGATAAATGTTTTGTTCTCTTCTTGGATGAAATTTTTAGTTCTCGATATAATTTTGAATACTTTCAGTTTTCATGTATGAGAGGGTTATTTAACGTTATGTTAATTAGAATTTGCTAAAATAAATCAAATTGGCATGGTTATTTATTCATTAATAATTTCAGATTCAAAAATTCAATTAAGCTTGACACCCATACTTTCGAAAACTTTCCTCCGGCAATCCTGAATAAAATAAAAAATTTAATCAAGCTACATTTTTAAAAATTAAACTAAATTCAACTAACATTGACAGATTTAACCAAATCAGCACTTGGTGGCGGTCTCGTCGCTTTGGTCAGCTTGGTCGAATTCATACATGCGGCAAACTTCAGTAATATTAAATGAAAGTTAAATAAAATCTCAGCTGAATGATCTTGTTCAAACCTTCGGTTTCAATTGATCATCGCAAAAGGTATTCGTGTAGTCCTTGTAGGTAGTTCCATTGACGCTCAATTTTTTCAGGCAGTTGTAAATGTCGTCTTGAAGCTAGCAAGGATGAAAAATAACAATGAGCTATACTTGGTCAGAATACGAAATTACAAACCTCTTTTGGACACATCCTGGCACATTTTTCCAATTCATTAATCTTATCATCAGGCACATCTTTATCGCATAATTTTTCTCTGATGGCCGTCGCGTTCCAGTTATTAAAAGGGTTACAGACACTGAGACAGGTCAATGTTGATAAAGCGAAAAACAGAATGATCTTGATCTTCAACATTTTGCCTGATTATATCAGATTGAATAGAGTGTGCATCAAATGAGCTAGGTATTTATATAAATTTTATTTCAAGGTTAAAAATTGATTTTAGACATTTTGAAAGGAGATAATGATTAATTGGTTTGTGAATAAACATAAACTGTACTCGCTCAAAATTGATTATTAAATAATTTCTATTATCAACAATTAAATTAATTGACAACAAATCATAAAAAATGATATATTATTCAAATTATTGTGAAATGATTTGAAATGATTGAAAAAGATATTTGTTCAGTAGTTCTTGGTCAATCAATTCATAGTCCATTAGTTCATTTTTTGATAAAGGGATACAAATAAAATTTTGGATTTTTTATTTGTGGTAAAAATAATTGGAAGAGAGGTCGAAGAATAAAATAACTTCGCATACAATAACTAAATTATATAAGCATTAAATAAACATACAATACATTTCAATTGAAAGTTCCTTCATAAAAGTTGAAGAATTTCCAGAAGTTCTTGGTATAGATAAAAGATTATTACATCATTATGACCTCAAGATATTGTTACAGAAGTTTGCTTAAGATTTTTTTTCAAAATTCACCAAGATAAGCCTTTAATTTTCA
>JAQIXV010000765.1:0-18335 GCA_034700625.1 Tectocepheus velatus
ATGATTGAGTTATAAGTGGTTTCGTGGATACCGCACGACTCCATACCCAGGAATGACGGCTGGAAGAGTGCTTCCGGGCATCTGAACCGTTCGTTACCAATAGTGATGACCTGTCCGTCAGGCAATTCGTACGACTTCTCCAGAGATGAAGAGGAGGCGGCGGTTGCCATCTCCTGCTCGAAGTCGAGAGCGACGTAACATAACTTCTCTTTGATGTCTCTCACGATCTCTCTCTCGGCGGTAGTGGTGAAGGAATACCCCCTTTCGGTCAGGATTTTCATCAAATAGTCGGTTAAGTCACGTCCGGCCAAATCCAGACGAAGGATGGCGTGGGGGAGAGCATAGCCCTCGTAGATGGGAACGGTATGTGAGACACCGTCGCCGCTGTCCAACACAATACCAGTGGTACGACCGCTGGCATAGAGACTGAGCACAGCCTGAATCGCGACATACATTGCAGGGGTATTGAAGGTCTCGAACATAATCTATTGAATCCATTAATAAAAAAATACATTAAATTAAAGTCTAATTCATTAGTCATTCAGAAGGGGTTCCCAAACAATGGGAAGAAGTCTTTCGGAAAATTGGGTCAAAAAAGTGATTGAAATCATTTGAATGACTGGAAGACTGGTCTCGAAAACTAAATCTCGAAAATTTTTAAAACGAGTTCAAACATGAAATGCATTGCCTTTCAGGGGTTGGCCTCACATTTAAAGCAGAAAAACAGATCAAAACACTAATTAAAGACTGATTTCAATAAATAAAATTTGAGTCAAATATAAGTAAAACAAAAAATTTTGGTCCAAATTAAAGACTATTTGAAACTAAAAATAGAGTCAAAAATAATTTGAATAAAAAATATAAAACTCATCGCAAAAAAAGTTGTCAATTCATTCGAGGAAAGAGTTTTTCAAACAGATAATGTGATAACCGGTGCTGAGACACATACCTGAGTCATTTTTTCTCTGTTGGCCTTCGGGTTAAGGGGAGCCTCTGTCAGGAGAACGGGATGTTCCTCAGGAGCGACACGGAGTTCATTATAGAAGGTGTGGTGCCATATCTTCTCCATGTCATCCCAGTTGGTGACAATACCATGCTCAATTGGATACTTGAGAGTCAGGATACCTCTCTTCGATTGAGCCTCGTCTCCGACATATGAGTCCTTTTGACCCATTCCTACCATAACTCCCTAATTGTGAGGAAAGGCATACAATCAGACCAATTGTCTCAATAGGTCACAGCTTTTCTGAAGCAATCATTACTGACCTGATGTCGGGGTCGGCCAACAATTGAGGGGAAGACAGCTCTGGGGGCGTCATCGCCAGCGAAGCCAGCCTTACACATACCGGAGCCGTTATCTATGACAAGTGCCGCCACGTCGTCGTCGCACATCTTTTTTTAATTTGTGGTTAAGTTTTGGTAAAGACTAAGAGTTTTTCAAAAAGAAATTCAAAAAAAAAAATTAAAACTCAATTCAAAAAAATATTTGACATAAAAGGCATCAAAACTGAAGCGAAACTACTTTTGAAGTGAACGGCAACTGAACTCAACTCTCAACTGACGGTTCCCTTCAAATGCTATGTCTATAGAAAAGGGCGGATCCGTCACAACATTATTCACATACAAAAAAATTTTAGACTCAATTTAAATGCACTCAAAACTCGTTAATTGAGTTTAAACTTCAATTAATTAAATACTTTTAGTTTAAAACTTCACAAAAACATAAGTTTTACTTAAAATCAAATAAAACTGCAAAAGATATTCAGTAATGAAAAACGAGTGCCGACTATAACAATAGGGAATACCACTTATGGCAACACAGCATACAGTATAGCAAAAGTGTATATCCCTTCAGCAGAGTTGCCGTCACTTTAGTTGCGGTCAAAAAAAATTGTTATAATAATTATCGGAAGACTTACCGAAAGAAAAAAATTTAATATCAATTAATGGGAACACAAATGTTTCGTTGACTGAAGAAACACAGATTTGCTTTTGATTTGAAAATAAATAAGTGTTTGAAATGAATCGCCAAATGAGTTTGTCGTTTGACAATACAATGAAAGATAATTCAACTGATTTTTCCCTTCAATATATACAACACTTATCTGACACACAAAAAATCAATTTGAATGAACTTTTAACTATTTAATTGAAATATTGATTAAATCCTAACATGAGTTGAGATTTCAAACAATTATTTTGACTCAAAACTAAGTTTTTGGTCAGAATTCCATTAAATATTGTATTTGTTTGAAACTTATGAAAACTCATAAATAGTTTATCATTAACTTTACCTTGAGCATTTTTACAAAGTGATTTAGTCACTTATTATATTCTTGTGAACTTTTCCATCTATTAATTTCCATTTCAATTTAACCTAACGTTCAATAAGTTTCCAGAAGTTTAAAAACTTTTGACACAAAACTTATTGCATTAGTCAAGAGAAGGGGCCGACAGATGGGGACAACCGTCGCCTTAAATACAATAACAAAAACAGTGTTTTAGAGTCAGACATGAAATCGATATAAAAACCAAATAATAATAAAAAACTCTGTTTTTCCTCATTTCGTGTGAGACTCGCATCGGAAGCGGTCGTCGATTAGATACAGACATTAACACAACTGAAGACAACAGATCCCAAGTGTCCGACGAAGACGTCGACCACAGCCGACAAAATGACTGCATCGATGACAGCCTCGCCTTCGCTGAGCGGACTCGAGATGACGTCTACGCCTATGTCTTCCGACTCGCAACACATCTCAAGAAGTGACTCATTCTCGGCGACAACAAAACGGCTCACATATAAAGACAGGCGAAAGACATATAGGATTGAGAAGAAGAAAGTGGCCGAAGAGCTGATGTCAACACTACAGGACCCGACTGTCGTAGTGATGGCCGATTGGATCAAAGTGAGGTCAACTCTTAAGCAGTGGAACAAATTCTGGTGCGAACTGAAGCCGGGTCTACTGCTGTTGAACAAGTCGGCCAAAACACATAAGAGTGGTAATTGGGTCGGCACTGTCATCATCAACGTGTGCGAAGTCATCGAAAGGCCGTCCAAAAAGAATGGCTTCTGTTTTAAACTATTCCATCCGTTAGAGCACCCGATATGGGCGCCGAAGGTATGTCCCATTCATTTGATTTTCTATTGATCTGAAGTCTCAATCAAATTATCCGTTAATAAGAAGTGAATTGATGTGAATTCCCGGAACAGCCATTTGTTTGATCCCTTCCCTACCATTCCACTCAAGAATTGTCTTTTTATGGCTCGGAATAAGACTTTTTCTATTTGTTCTCAAATCCAATATAAATGTCAAACAATTTCTTTTGAATCAATTGTTGATATGAATAGACGTCTGAATTGTTTTTCATTTTATTTAATGTCTTTTTTATTGAGTTTTTTGTATTGACTTATGATTTGAATTATTCATTGAATTCATTAATTGAATGCCTTTCCAGTCATTGACTCATAACTCGCGATTGAATTACAATTGATTTGTCAGAAAAATTGCTATTCATTTGATTGAATGAAAACATTTGTCGCAATATATTATAATTGAGTTTTGATTTATTCTCAAAAGTATTCCTAAAAAAACTATATTTCAGTCAACACTCCAATGGTTTGCCATTAAATAAAATATTTGAAATTTAAGTCTTGTTTACGATTTTTTTCAACACTATTTCCAATTGAAAGCACTCGAGGGGTGGATAGGGTTTAAACTAATAGATAATTATTGAGGAAAAAAGTAGGCGTTCTCTCGAAACTAAGACATTTAGCAAAAGCCTTGGCTTTCCCTCTGATATGATTTTATTGACATTTTTATTGACATAAAACACATTTTTTTCAATTAAATTAATGTCTTTTTCAATGCGAATGTGCTTTGAGTTGAATCCAAACATAAAGAATAGTGAAAACCCTTTCAATTGATTCCCGAAACTGAATACTGTTTTTCAAATGTATTGAAAGAATATATATTTTTCTCTCTTTTTTTGTTATGTGTTATGAAAATTGATTATTATTTGACTCTCGAAATAACTTTTGCTTTTTCTCTGGTTTTATGGCTTTTCCTTTGACTTTGACTTTCGATATCGAAAAACAGATTTTTTCGAGACTCGAATGAAAACGGATTTTGTTTTTATTGTATTTATTTTTGTCGATCGACTATTCATTTGGTTGTCAAGTCTTATGAAATGTTTTGGCTTTTAGTTTAAGAAAATACTCATTAATCTTATGCCTCGAAGTCATTGACAAAACAGTGATTATCTCTTCTCTTGTCTCCTAATCGATGGCAGAATTAGTTCACCAAAAAAGTCTAGTCTTTGATTTTCATCAGTATTTTCCGTTCCTTTGGTTTTCAATTATTTTTTGTCAGAAAATGTGTTTTTTATCGTTAAAAATCAGAAATGAATCGATATTTTCAGGAAAAATAGTTTCAGTTTTAATTGAATTTCAGATTTTTATTCCGTTTTCTCTTCAGATAAGACTTCACTCTCTTTAATGAAAATGACTTTTATTTTACTATCGATTCGTAATAAACATTAAAAATTATTGCCTTTTATCTGACCTTTAATTAGCGTTAACTGTGAGCACAGCACAGGTTTTTCAGTCAATTAATTATCGCATTTTCTGTTAAGGAATACAAACTGACTGTTAATTAACAAAAGGATAGGATTTTTGGAAAATAGAGTAAAATCCGATTAATATTGTGATTAATATTATGGGTATCAGTTATGTTGCGAACGGCTGTCCACTAATTTAATTAGATTTGTGTCTATCCTATTGTGAAAAGCCATTAATTCATCAGATATGTATGAAAATCGATATAAAAGTATCTGTTTTTCTTCACAATTCAATCGTCGCATGAATTCCTGTGCACTTAAGGCACAGAATAATGTGTTCCATCAAAAAAGGGTATGGCTTTTGCATAAACGAATAGCAGAGCACACCATAAAACACAAGTTAATGCCATATAAAACTCAATTTCAAGGATATTGTTATAGTTTTTCTCTGTTTTAGTATTTCATTGAAAATAATTGTTTCGATAGCATTCGCTTCTGATATGAATTTGTTGTCAATTAGTCTATAAATTAATAATTCAATTGTCAGTTAATCAGTCGTCCCATTGGCACAGCATATAGTCTTTCCCTTTGAAAAGGAGATTATGTTTTATTGTTATTATTCATAAGTGATTCTGACGTTTTTCAAAGGCCTCGGAATTCTTTAATGGCTTTCCTTTTAAATATTAGAGACCTTTACTTAAAAGTCTATTAGAAATTCATAACAGAATTCAGACTTCAATTCAAACAAATTTTTTTTCTAGACTTTTGTTTGAATAGAGTTTTAAAAGTCTGTTTGGAGTCAGTGTTTGCACTCGACTTCCAGTCCGTAGGCTTTGAATCAATATTTTTAACTATTTTTCTGCTCTGAAAGTCAAATGTTATTCAAAATTATAGTTATGTTTATTCTGAGCCAAAGAATTGCTGTTGTTTTCAATGAATAGTTTTTGTTTTGTTTCGCCTCAAAAGACATGTGTTTTTGATTCAAAAATATTTATTTATAAACTATTTTGTGACTTATTTTAAGCAATTGTTTAAACAGTTTTGGAGGAAAAAAATTGCAGAAAATACTAATTAAATGGAAAAATAAAGCCTCGAATGCCTCACAACAAAGCCATTAGAAAAGAGCTTAAACACGATTCCTGTCTAATAAAATCTCCTAATCCTATGGATATCCAGGAAAAATAAATTGTGTGTTCATTAGTGTGTCGGCTAAAAGTTGTGGTACAGGGACTAAAAATAAATCAAGATTATGGAAGAAATAAAACTGTTGACCTTGCTCAAATAGAAACCTTAAGGAAACCAATTGAATCACTTGCAAGAGCACAGGTTTAATAGTCACAGTCTTTAACCCAAACCCAATCTCAAACTCCTGTAAAAGTATTGATCGAAATAAGAGCTAATTATAGCTTTTATAGGTGTCTATAGACACAAATGGATTTGGTGTTTGACAGCTGTAGTGATACCGGGTCTCACTTTCATTTAATCATTGAGCTAGATCAAAATAAATATCAAAAGTCTGTTTCGAAACCTATAGTAAACAATTGAATGTGCTTTTCATTCACAGAAAGAAAAACAAATCTTTTCGATAATTGTTTTGCTCTTATCTAAGAGTAAACACGATTTTAACGTATATTTTCTTTAGACCCAAATGTAATCAAATGTCTGTTGACTTCTCTTTAAGGGACCGCACGGAGAGACGTTCGCGTCGATTATGTTTCCCCTTCCGATGTCTTACCTGATATTCAGAGCGCCGTCAGAGACGGCCGGCAAGAAATGGATGGAAGCCATCGAACTGTCCCTTCAGTGCTCGACAATACTCCTGCGAAACCTGTCGCACAGGGAGTCAGTTCCTAACACACCGGCGCCCAACGCTCTCAACGAATCAGTCAACACATTCCCGGAGCTGACGCCCACCGGAAACCAATTCCCGACTCTTAATGAGTCCGAAATTGAGAAACACTTTGGAGATCACGGTTTGAGTGATTCACTCGTTTTTCAAATCAAATTAACACTTATTCTGAGCCCAGACTTAGACGACGAGACGCACACCGACCACAACAGTGGGGGTGACTCTCAAGACCATCACACGACAGACGGGACGGACAGCGAGTCCGACGCCGAACGTATTCACGTAAACGGCATTCAACTGAAAGAGTCTAAAGTATGCGAAACTCAGTACGTCTTCGACGGCGGGAACGAAGAGTTCGGTGTCGCCGGCGACGCCGGACAGACAGAAGAGATGGCCGACGAGAACAAGAGCTTAATATGGATTCTGCTGAAGCAGGTCCGGCCCGGTATGGACCTGAGCAAGGTGGTACTGCCCACGTTCATTTTAGAGCCCCGTTCCTTTTTGGACAAACTCACTGACTATTACTATCATTCGGACATCATTTCCAAGTAATTGAGTTTTTTAGCCATTCCTCACGTTTTTGGTACTAATTGTCTCTTTTTCAGAGCCGTCGTAGTGGACGACCCTCTCGTTCGTATGAAACTGATAGTGAAGTGGTATTTGTCGGGCTTTTACAAGAAGCCAAAGGGCCTGAAGAAGCCCTACAATCCTATTCTGGGCGAAACGTTTCGCTGCTTTTGGTCTCATCCGGAGACAGACAGCCGTACCTTTTATATCGCCGAACAGGTGTCACATCATCCGCCTGTCAGCGCCTTCTACGTGACCAATAGGAAGGACGGCTTCTGCATCAGTGGCTCGATTTTGGCCAAATCCAAGTTCTATGGGAACAGCATATCGGCGATACTCGACGGCACCGCACGGCTTAAGCTCCTGACCCGAGGCGAAGACTATTTGGTTACCTATCCGTACGCCCACTGCAAAGGCATTCTGTTGGGCACTCTGGCCCTCGAGTTGGGCGGAAAAGTCAACATAAAGTGCGACAAAACGGGTTATAATACGGAACTCGAGTTCAAATTGAAGCCATTCCTCGGTTCGTCCGATCTCTGCAATCTGGTCACCGGTCGGATACGTTTAGGTAACGAGACATTGGGTTCGCTCGAAGGCCACTGGGATTCGGACATCTATTACAAAGACAAGCGTTCGGGAGAGTCGGAGCTGTTCTGGTCGCCCACTCCTGACGTTAAACAGTCGCGGCTCAAGAGGTTTGTCGTTCCCATTGGCCAACAGATGGACTTCGAGTCCGAACGACTTTGGCATAAAGTGACGGAAGCCATCCTCAGACAGGACCAGATCGCGGCCACCGGTGAGAAGACTGTCTTAGAGGAGGAGCAGAGGAATGGCGCCAAACAGAGGCTCAACAAAATGGAAAAATGGATTCCCAAACACTTTGTCTTCGACTGCCATCTGAACGACTGGCTCTATTCCGCGGCCGACATCAGGCCGTGGGATAACCGGACGGACGTCAAGCAATACGAAAGGGATTACGTCATCCAAACGATTACGAGACACCGGACGCCAAACATTGCTGTCGTCAGCACAAGTAGTGCTGTGTCTGTCGACCAAAACAAGTTGACTCCGGACGCCATGCGTTCGCCAAATAAAAAGTTCTGTAAATACCAAAGAAGCGGTTCCGTCGGCTCCGAAGAGTCGTCTTCCGTCGGAATGGACGGACACGAGTCCACCGAAAGCGATGGCCTCAACAACTCAAATAAGACTAACGATAGGAACGGAGCCGACAAATACCAGACCCTTTTGGACACGATTTCCGAACTAAACAAACAGACAAACACTCAGTTAAATGCTTTGCATAATAATATGAATACCCTTTTGGAGGTTCAGAACAAGTTGTGCCAACACCTGAGCGCTATCCGACCGCTGGACGGCCGGCGCTCCGACTCATTGGGACCACTGGTGGGCAGACGTTCGTTAAGTGATTTGACGATAATTTTTGTGATAATCGTTACGCAACTGATTCTCAATTGGCTGTTAAAGAGGTGGCAGTAGATTGTCTGGTGTTGTGTGTGAGGTCTGTCCTCTTCTCTCTCTCACTCTCTGTACTGAAAGGGGTTGGGAACGGACTGACGGGTCGTTTACTTGCGGTTTGTTTTTCGTTATTGTATTTTGTTTTCGTTTTTTTTTATGGAAAACGTATCGGAATTTGTTTGTAATTAACAGTATTTGTGATAAAACCAAAAAATTTTTGAGAAATAATTACAATTGAAATCATAATAATCGAGGCATAAGTCGAGGAAAACCCCATTTTATTATTCAAAAGGACTAGTCTTAGAGTTTTTGATTGAAAATCAAAGTTATTTTTCTTCTTCTTATGGAAAGAGTTTTTGTTCACCAATTGTAAGACAATTATCTGTTTTTTTTTCTTTTCATATTTCACTCAAAATTGTTATCAAATTATTGTCTTTTGAAACAATTAGTTAAGACTTTAATCGTTTATATATTTTTACTTTTGTTTCGGTTTTTATACAATTTTTTTCTGTTTTTTTTCATTATTTTAATTGAAAATCAATTTTTAAATTCAATTCTTATCTTAATTTTTGACGATTTCTATGAGTTTTTCAATTTTTTTAATTAATTTAAAAATTTATTTATTATTTTTTTCTGAAGAAAAACGGTTTTGTATCTCGAATTCAATTTTAAGTCTCAAATGAATTTTTGAAATTCAGTTCAAATTTTTCATTAATTTTTAAATTTATTTTTCTCTGAATTTCGGTCAAAATGTTTGTAATTATCATCGATTCTAATCATTAGTATATAATATTGAGAAGTGTTTTCTCCATTTGATGTCAATCTCTTGAGAATAAAACTCTGAATATATTTTCAAATATATATAAATTGATTGAAAACTTTATTTCCAAGACTAAAATCCGTATAATAATCACATAAAGAGTAGAAAAAGACATTAATTTTAATGTATTTCAACAATTTATGTGACTTTTCCGACACTTAATTTCATTACTGAATGTCCAAAACAGATGTCAAAAGTGATTGAAATTTAGAGCTCAGACTTCGCTGACATATAGGGCCTGAATGTCAGAGCAAACCAATGGATCGATATTTTGTTTATTCTGTTCGGCAATGAAAAGAGCTGTCCTATGGCTGTGCACTCCTATGGCAACGCACAGCACATAATCGGTTCTTGTTTTCAGTTGAGAGGAAAAAAATTTGGATCAATATTTCAATGGCAACGACGTGTGCGGAACCACCGACTGACCCACTGTTTGTGAAACATATTTTTGTTTTTATTTCCTTATATTTAATGATTTGCACAGAATTTCATTCAAACACTTAATTGTTTTCAAATACTTTTGGTCTGAAATCATAATCAAAGCCGAAATACTTGCGAAGAATCGCACAAAAGATGAGTTACATATTGAGAGTAAGGTCTCAATTGAATGACATATTCAGCCAATTCGGCAAATATATAGCCCCCACCTATTATCACGACAGGTGTGAAAGGTATGTCACCTATTTACTTAATGACCTTGCTCGTATTTACGATAATAAAATCAATTTGAAATCCATTTGAATTGTTTGCATTGAAGACCAGAATATTCTGTTAATTGAATTTTCAAAAAAGCATTGAAACAAAACATTTGTTTAGTTTCCAAGGATACTAATTGAATAACCTAGGTTATCTCCAAGGAAAAAACGAAACTAATTACCAAGATCATTACTTAACGTAATTAAGAATTGATTTTATTCATAAATAACTTGAAATTATAAATAATTGACTGACATTTTTCTCACCGATCTCTTTGGGGATCAGGACTTTGCAGATGTATTTGTATGTTATGCACAAAAGGGAACTCCTCTTATCTCTGTCGGCGCTGTTGTCGACATATGTGCTGCTGTTGTTCATAGGGTTGGCCGGTCCTAACGTATACAAATTGAACAAGATCACCGCCACCGAAATGTTCGCCGAATCCAAGATCAATGAGTCGTACGTCAGTCGACTTATGTCTTCGGGACCTTTTGTGGTGACAACGCCTTCAGTGAACTCATACTCACAACAACTTTGTCTATTCTTGACGTTCCACTTGAAGAACGAGGAGGCGTCGGAGGCGTTCCACAAAGAGATCGGAGTCAACGTGCAGTTGGACGGCATCGACAGCACAGGCAAAAACGTGTCGATCATAAGCGGGGGTCGACTCACGTTTCAGATATACTGCGGCGGACGACAGTGTGAACCGATACAAGTGCTGCACCTGACGTACGTCGCATACAATCACTATAGGGTTAACATTACGTTCGAGAGGTTAGAGCCGGTGAACACCAAATACGTTATCGAAGACATTATATTCACATTCCGTTCGATCAACTCATCGTTTACCACACTTTCGATTTGGTTCCGGTTCTTCTTTCTCCTCATCTCATTCTGCGTCATGTGTTGGTTCACTCACAGCCTATACCGGTTCCCATTCGTCGACTGGTCTATCGAACAGAAGTGGACGTCACTACTCTTGGCTCTACTCCTGGTCACTGACAACCCCTTTTATCCGATGCAGTTCCTCTTCGGGTCATCCCTTCCCCGACTGATGGAAGTGTGGTTCCAGTGCTCACTCCAGAGCGCACTCCTTCTCTATTGGCTCTGCTTTTTCCACGGCATCCGTCAGAATAATAGATCCCTTTCCCGTTTCTACGGACCAAAGCTGGCGCTCATACTTCTCATGTGGTTTATAATGGTTTATGTGATGAGCGGTTCCGTAACCAATCAATTAGAAGACCCGATCTTTGATGAGACCAAACACTTTCAGAGCTCTGGCTTTTTACAGGTCTGTCCACTCTTTGAATGTCTGTTTTAACAGAAAATAATCAGTTTTTTGTCTTCGGATCAGTTGTCAAACATTCTGTTCTACATTCTTCTGGTCCTATACTTCATATACTTAACGGTTCTAATGATGTCCGCCTTCAGTGAACTCCGATCGATGCCATACTTCGACGTTCGGCTCAAACTCCAGACGTTTCTAATGATATTCGTTCTGACGATATCTCTGCTGACAATAGTGTTGTCCTCTTCCTCGTCGTCGATGAGCGCAATACCGTTCCTTCAGTTGCTTCCGTTTAGCTATTATTTTGGTTCTTCGGCGGCATTCCTCTCACTCTTCTCTATAATCAATTTGTATGTCTGTATATCCGCTTATTATTATCGGCCGTCACTCAATCAACACACCGGTCGGTCCCCTCTCTTATGCTGTTCTATGAATTTTATACTAAATTTCTTATCTATTTTTTTTGTGGACAGACTGTCGAGTAGTTCGCGACAATCCGACCCTCTCTATGATCAACGACTCGGATGAAGATGTAATCTATGGGTCAGACACTGAGGAACCACTTCAGCCGCAGCCGAAGCTCATCGAAACCAAGAATGACGACGAAGAGAGCGATTGATAATTAAAGGACTCTTTCCTTTTGTGGGCTTTCCTTCTGTTCTCTTTGTTTTGGGATTTGATTTTGAGCTTAAATTTCAGTCAATTTTCGGACAATTTTTTTCCTGGGATTCTGAAGATGTGATCAAATGATTGATTTTTTTCAACTCATTTTTTGTTAACGAAGGGAAAGGGATGGGAAGGGAAAGGGTTTGATATCTATTTGAACTGACATTTCATTTTCATATCTCATCAGAAATTTTGTGTCAAAAATCGTTTTCAATTTATTGACGAAAAAAAAATTGTAAAAACATTTTCCGTTTAAAAGGCTTTCAAATACTTAATAATCTATTTTAGTGTTAATTAGTAATTGTTTTTCAAAATAATTTTAAATCTTTTTGTGACTCAATTTGTCATCAAATGTCTCAACAAAAATAAATGCAATACTTTTGACAAAAAAAAACAAAACTTTATTCTGAGCTCATTCTGTGTGTCGATAGTCAGACCAGAATTCATTGCCCATCCCTTTCCCCTCTAATCTAATTGAGAAATTCTATTAGAAAAAGTGATCTAGCTCGATATTCTACTTGAAACTCACTTGCAAGTTGATAAAAACCCCTTCCTTCAAAGCTCTACCATTTTAATTTGAACAAGGTGAGATTCTAATGAAAAGAGGATAAAAATGATTCGGATATAAATCTACTTATCTTTGATTAAAACTATAAAAACATTTAATTTATTAAATTTTTTTTAACATTAATAACATTTTTAGCGATAAATACATTGAAATTGCTTTCGAAACGAACTCTAATTTAGTATAAAATTGTTTGAAATTTATTTCAAACGTAAAACAAGATTTTCAATAATTTATTCCTCTTTCGAGTGATTTTTTCCATTGACTACTGTATTAACGGTGCCTTTGAGTGATGTCTTTGTTTTAGTGTTTGGTTTACCTTCAATTGTGCCATAAGTCGAGGCTTTGGTTATCTTTGCCGAACGGATAGCGAAATACAATGCGATGTAAACTATAAGACAAAAGTTGGGAATCAATTGAAACAACTCTTAAGTAGATCATCAAATTGATGGCAAATGTCTTAAGCCTTCAGATGTCTTACCTATGATTATAAACAGCGAAGTGATGACAATAAGCGGGAGATTACCAGAAGTGAACACTTTTAGCAAAACATAAATAAAGGGAACGCCGACTATGAAGAAGTTGGTCCACAACACTAGAAGTGGTAACACATTTCGTTTAGGTTTCGTTTCAATACCCGGGAACTTCTTGTTTTGTTGATGATATTCCATGAGTCTGTCCTGAAATTGATTGATCAGAATAAGTGACAATTCAGTGCTAATCAGAGGGCTTTCCAAACATACCTTCTCTTCATAGAGTTTATACAAAAAGTCAGCGATTTGTTGGTCGCTATCAGTCGGCACTTCACTGATGGGTATCCTCTGGAGATAAATGTCGCCTTTCATTGGTATACCTCTAATAAGATTGGAAACGGATCCGGCCTTTGGGTCAGTGCTCTCGTCAAAAGCCAACTGAATGTTAAGTAGAGAGCAGTCGGGGTCTGAATAAGGGGTTGACATCAGTTATAAACACATCAATTGAGGGCCGAATTACTTACGGTTTTCTTTGAGGTATTTCACAGAATAGGCGAAACCCTTAACTCTTGGCAAGAGATGGTGTTTGTAGTGGACTCCCAGTCCCTTATCCTCAGCGAACTTCATACTAGTCTTGTATTTTTCGTTCGTAAAACGGGTCCCTTCGGCGGCAAACATAAGGCAAACACTGCTCTTGTGATCCATGAGTCGGTCCAATCCCTGTCCGATATTTTTGGAGTCCTTTTGCCAATTCCTCTCCAGGAATATGTATTCCCCGAAAAAGAAAGTCCAGCCAATGATTGGCACAAATCGGAGCTCCTTTTTGCCGAAAGCCTTGGCCGACCCCAAAGTGCCGAACTTTTCGCTCGTCATCCACAGGAAGACGGCATCCGTTTCGTAGCGATGGTTACTAATCGCGAAACAGTGTTCGTTACCAAACATTTGTCGGCTCTTCTCGTCCCCGAAGTATATGGTTATGGTAGAGCCCGACCACCACTCGGCTACCACTACCAATTCTATTGAGAAAGGTTAGTTTAATTAGTTTTTCTGCTAGGTCAAGTGTTTTTTAATTGGTCCTGGTCAGTTTTAAGGAGAGTTAATGGTTTACTTACGCGAATATATTACATATTGTAGTAAACTATTGATATATCGATAGTAATGAATGTTTACGAATCTTATGGTCAGATAATTAATCAATTGAATCAAATTCGCCAAAAGACTGCTCAGGAATATGAGGAGCGAACAGAAGCCGATAATTAGCACATGTTTTATGTTGTGGTTTATGTGGTGTTCACTCATTTTTCTGCACAGAATAAGTTTTTGTAATAAATATTTAATTGGGAAAACTTTTTTGAGAAAATGTTTTATATTAGGAAAACATTTGACGGAAAACTAAAATAACAAAAAACGGTTTGAAACGTATTTTTCAATTGACATTGAATTTTGTGAAAATTATTTTATACTCTTTTTTCTTATTCATAAACTCATCGGTAGAATAACTATTTTCATTCTGAGCTTTAGATTGAGAGGACTGGGCTCTCAAAGTCTGATCAGTCGTATGATTTCGATGATGTTGTGATTTAATGAAACAAATTATGAATTTCTCTAAACATTTGACTAAACATTCATAAACAGGTTTCCCATTCATATGGCGAGAAAATAATAACACTATGTCTCAGCCGAAGGTCAGCCCCATTAAGATAACGATTATCGTGTGATCAGTTGTACTGAACCAGTGCTCGCCTGAGCTCAGGGCTCAGGAAAAGTTATGTATCTATTGATAAGTTTTGAATATGACTGACGTTTGGACTTAAAAATCACTGAACTTTGAGTTTGATTTAATTTTTCGAAACCTTTGAACAGATTTTTAACTGAAATAAATCTAAATTTAGTTAAAACTATTTTAATCAATTGATTTTTCAAACAAACTTGATTATAATTAACATCCTGATCAAATTGATTACTCATTGATTTTATGTCTGAAAAATGTTTGAAAAATGAAATCATTGTTTAATCTGAAGGTCTATTGAATGAAAAGTTTGAGAATAATTTTTTTTGAATTGATTTTAAAGTTTTTTTTCATACCTTTTGTTGTTTTGCATTATTTTGTATCAGATTCTAGAGAACAGGTTTAGAGGTGAGTAATTGAATGGTTTATTTGAAAGTTTTATCAATAAATTTGCATGATAAATTCCATAAAAAAAATCCTGTTGAATTCTTTGGTCTAATTTTGTTATCAAGCAATTTGAATGTAATGTATTGATTAATAAATTACAGTTTGAAAAGTCATACAAACATTTATCAATAGCTAAATAAATTTCAAAATATTTATCTAAATAAGCTAGGTCATCTAGTTAAATATCCCTTGAATTTTTAGCTGATAAAGTGATAAA
Organism: Tectocepheus velatus; assembly: GCA_034700625.1. NCBI lineage: Eukaryota > Metazoa > Arthropoda > Arachnida > Sarcoptiformes > Tectocepheidae > Tectocepheus > Tectocepheus velatus. The sequence goes on from JAQIXV010000765.1 coordinate 15,354, forward strand.
TTGATTTTTTTGTCAAAAATAAATATTCAGAGCATTTAAGTCGAAATAACAGTCAATCAAATGATGAGATAATTTATTTACGAAGAGTTCGTTCCCTTCGTTTCGTTTCGTAACTTATTTTTCGTTTAAAGACTTTAAGTGAAAGTGTTTTTCAAAAATAATATTTTCAGCAAAAAGACAGTTATTGTCAGTAATCCAGTCCTCTGTTTGGAAGGCATCCAAAAATATTTTATAAGTCATTCAATGGATTCTATTCTTAGGGACGGGTTCTCCACAATAGACAACACAAATCAGGAACTGTTGTGAAAACTCATGAAAATAAATGGAAAGACATCTAAAAACAACAAATTATTGAAATGTTTTTACAGAAGTGTTGATACAATTATGAGTCTTCCCAAAAGTCAATCAATTAATTAAATTTTTGTGAAAAATGAATAAATCGATTGCAATCTCATCCAAAGACTACTCTCCCGGGGATGTGATCGTCGAGTGCTGTCCTTTAGTATATGTCGTTAAGTATGAGTTCAGAGGCAAGTGTTGTGACTATTGTCTGAAATTCAGTTCACAATTGAAAAGGTGTGCGAAATGTCTGAAACTTAATTACTGCGGCCCTGAGTGCCAGAGGAGGGACTGGCCCTACCATAAGCTCGAGTGTCCGGTCCTCTCGAAGTACAAACTCTTGAGTTTCGAGAAACAGGGCTTCGATTATATGCAACGAATGGTTTTACGCCTGTATTTGATGTCTGTCCAGAATCCGGAACTCTTGAAACGTAAATATCAATTACATAACGGACTCAACCGTTCCCTCGAAGACATGGAAAGTCATTCGACGGACATCGAGACCACTGACGCCTTCAAAGGGATTGTCAACTATTTTAAGTTGTATTCAATGGAAGACTACGACAGAGATCTGGTGTTGAAATTGTATGGAATTCTTCAAATAAATGCTTTCGGTATAGATGTCTACGACGAGGACCGGGGTATCTGTCACTGCGCTTCCGGTCTATATATTGAGGGCTCGGTTTTCGACCACTGCTGTCAGTCCAACGCCTGCGCCTCTGGGGAGGGTCTGGTTCTTGAGATCAGAGCCCTGAAGAACATCAAAGTCGGAGAAGAGATAACTATAGACTATATTCAGAATGTTTTGCCTAAAAATCAGAGGCAGTCCTCACTTAAGGACAAGTATTTCTTCGTTTGTCACTGTTTTAGGTGTGAATCAGATTTCGATCAAACATTTGATTACAAATTGTTTGAAAACTTGGATAAAGAAAACTCATTGGACGGACCCAAAGGTTACCAGAGTTTTAAGTCGAGACACAAATTGATGCGAAAATTTTACCCCTATTTTCATCCGAATTACACGTATTTTCTCTACCAATACTTCAAATGGATTCTCTCCGATGAGTCTAATCTGAAAAATTCAAAACACTGTAAGAATTTGATGAAAGAGTTAAAGGAAAATATGAGAATAACTCACGGCTTGAGTCACACCTTCAATAAAATGCTAACAAAATTGATTAGTAGGTGAAGTTTGGAAAGTTACAAGATAATAATTCTTGTAATTTCTAATTAAATTTTAATTCAATCTTTTTAAATTTGAACTTGCTTTGAAACAATATGTTTTCAAATGAACTTGGTTTGTAGAATGATGGAAAGCTATCCAATAAATTTCGGTGACATTCCATTGGAGTGATGTTCATTGAATTGAGTAATAAAATAATATAGTTTTGTTTCCCATATATATCCTGTTTTTCATTTAAAAATGCCAAGTTTAAATTACATTGTAAATGAGAAAACAACTAAATTATTCAGCATAGGGAAGCAATAAGCTGGGTTATTTAATTCTATTATAAAGCTAAATGTCTGATCAATGGAATGGTATGCAAACTAAGTGATGAGTAATTGACATTCAGATCATTAATTGTGAGTCAAAACAAAAACAAACATTTAATTGAATTTGAGTTTCATTTCAGTATTAATTCATTATTTGATTAATTTTCTGAACAAAAAGTTTGGTTTTATATCTTAAGTGAAAAGAGTTTTATTGAAACTAAGTTTTCAAAACTTTAGAACAAAATAATTATTAAATTATTTATTGACATTTTACAATAATAACCTTGTTTAAGGGAATCGCAGTAAATATTTCGAGAAAACTCTTGAAATGTCAGAAAAACTATTGAAAACCCTTTTATTGATTTCTTTTTGTTTTTTAATTATCGCTGATTTTATGCCAAGATTCGACCATTCAGTTCAAATAAGTCTCGACCTCTCAATTGGATCTCATTAGATCAATGGCAATAGAGTCCCTCCAAAACAACATATATTCAGTTAAGACTGATGTCTGGTCTTATGGGGTTCTACTTTGGGAACTCTTGACGAGAGGCGTCAAACCCTACGATCAGTTAACAAATATAGAAATCCCGTCCTATCTGTTGGTCGGCAACCGATTAGAGAGACCGCAATTCTGTCCCGAAATTGTCTTTCAATTGATGTCCAGCTGTTGGTTAAGAGATCCACAATTAAGACCTGACTTTCCTTTCATTTGCATCAAATTGAAAGACGATATCAAATATTTGGAAAAACAAACGAAAATTGTTCCCCAATATGAAAACTGGCCAAGGACATCCATTTGAAAAGTCAAAATTATCTTAAATTAAAAATAGTGTTGAATTTCGCTTCAAATAAAATATAATAAAAATTAAACGAAATGTAAATAATATATCAATAAATGACTTTTATTACAAAAAATTGCATTAAATTTCATTCATTTAAAGACATTTATTGTTATTTTCTTTTGATTTGAATTGATTTTAATGAAAAAATGTTAACAATTCTGTACATATTGCTTGCATTTCCAGGTATTGCTAGAATATATTGGTTTGGTTATTAAATTATTCATGGTCTTCATTACATCAGGAATCCAAGCACTCGGACCAACATTTGAAGCCCCGATAGGGAACTACAGTCAATACATTCCTCTCT
>JAQIXV010000766.1:0-18316 GCA_034700625.1 Tectocepheus velatus
ATTCCTCTGACAACTCTTATCAACCCTATTGTGTCGACCCTTTATTGTCTGACCGACCAATGCATTCATCTTTATTATCAACACTACATAAGAGACGGGTCTTTTAGAGCCCTTTCCTCTTAAAGGCCTATTCCTTATACTTTTGTTTTTTATTTATTTTTATTTTACTTTAATTTTAAAATATTTTTATTATTCACTACTTTTTTGTCGTTAACTCAATTGGAAAGTATATCCACTTTTCATGAGCTCTCAGTCTTTAACCCAGAATTCAGTGTATTTTTTCTCGGATTCAAAAAGTAATTTATGTTTCCATTCAGTTAATGGGAAAGCCTTTCCTTTCGGTTAGAGTTTTATTTTTTTCAGTCATTTTTCTTTCCATTCATTTCTATTATAAAACAAAAATTGTTTTTCTTTTTTCCTATTGTTTTGTCTCTCATTTTGTGTCCGAAATTCACATTTAATTTATTGTCAAAAAAAATAATAACAAAAAGTTATTAACGTTTAATGTTATTGTTTTTGGAGGGGATGTGCTGTTTGATGACAAACCCGTATACCTGCTTTGTCCGGTTCAAACTGATCCGGAGTACTTGAAAAATATCAATTTCAATGAAACAGTTTCACCAATTTTTTGTTGATTTTTCAAAAAATCAAATTTCCTTTCAATAAATTCAATTGATCTAGAACAAATCATAGCTAACGATCAGGGTGAATTCAATATTGAAAATCAATTACAAGATTAAAACAAAAACTTTTTTTTCAATTTAAAACATTTTGCTATTAATCGGAAATATTTGTTTAAAATCCGTAAACAAACAAAAACCTTATAATCCTATGAAACGGAGGCACAGAATAAGAGATTTTATTTGAACTCTTCTTGAAGTCAAATATTAGGATCCGAGTCATTGAATGTCAAGTTATTTGATTTGAAGAGAAATTTAAGTATTTTATAGTATTTTATTCAAAATAGAGTTCAATGAGAAACAGAATTTCATAACAAATGTTATAAAACTTTTACTGATATATGGATTCCATCTCTCGATAAGAAATTTCGTATAAAATATCGATTTTCTCCCAAAAACCACAAAAACCGGTGCCTTTTGGGACCAGACATTGGGGAGAGAGTGAACGACATTGGACTTCATATCAGTAAAAACTTACGACACTTTTTTCACAATAATTCACATGACTTTCCTCGAGTATTAATCATGATTTCCATTGAGTCTATCAATACATCAATAAATTGAGTAATTTTTTTGATTGAAAAAAAAGTTATAACTGTCTGAACAGCGAAACACAGACTTATCATAACAAAAATCATTGATAACGAGGTGAAACTAGCTAGCAGAAAAGTAATGACCCGGTTTAGATTCGGGCACAAAACAAAAGTGAGTCAAAAGAGATGAAGGATTAGTGGATAACCTTCTCCTCTAATGTTAATCAAAAGAGACGTTTTTTTCAGTGAAAATCCAAATGACTTTTTTCAAGTGAAAGTGAATCTCAAAAAACCAGCAGTTCTTCCAATAATGTGAAGAATAGGTGAAAAAAAATAATTTCAATAATTTATTTCAAATAATTTGTTACTATTTTTCGCAATAAAATTGATTTAAATATCAATTATTCTGTTGAATGAAATTCCTGTTTATTATTCAAAATTAGTTTTCAAAAACGTTTTGCTATTTTTGTAAATTCATTACAAAATACTAAATAATAAATTGATTTCAAAATATTTGATACAAAAATGTAATGAAAAAAAAATTCTGTATTTTATTGAATGAAAAAATAATTTTCAAATAAAAACGGATTTAAGTATTAAATCAAACGAAACGGATATCCATCAGAAAAGTCCTTCTGAGCGGCAATTGTCAGAACGGAACTCCGGATTAGAGTTAAGTGTATTTGAAAAACAGATTTTTGTGAACAAAGTATTCAAAACTCAAAACATTTTTCGACTTATAATCAGTTGAAACACAAAATTACAACAAATTTGTGGAAAAATGTTTCATTAAATTAATATTAAATTCAGTGAAAGTTTGTTCGAAGAGAGAAAAACCTGAAAACAAAAAATGTTTTTCTGATAAACAGTTTTTACATTTAATTAGTGAACAATAAAAACACATGTTTTAAGTTAATTGTGGTTTTTTCCATTCGACCCTCTCCTATGACTATCTAGTTTACGAAAAGTGATAATTCATTGAAAGCCATTGAAAAAACAAAGACTACAATTTCACCTACACTTCTCACCTACACTATGGATAATATACAAACAAAACTGTTTTTAATTAATTTAATTTTCCATCAAATCATGCGATTAACAAATCAAGTGTTTTGAAGACCTCTATTAATATACAGACATTTGATATGAAGTTTTTTTTAATTAAAAAACAGTTTTAATAATAATAATAATAATAATAAAAAGTAAAACAATTTTTTTATTTTCAAATAAAAAACATAACTTTGAAATTCAAATATGACTTTTTGACGCAACATATCATTGCATCCAAAGCCTTGACTATTGGTCTATAAATACTTTGGGACTAAAACTCTATGTTTTTATATAAAACATCTCTATTTTGTGTCGAAAAACAGTATATTTTTTGTTAAAAATTTAAAATAACATTAATTTTTGTCTTCAATTGTGTTGTTATTTGTGATAATGAATTCATTCCGTGAATTATCGTCAATACTATTGATATTGTTTTTGAACTATAATAATATTTTTAGTCAAACTACTGGTAATATACACCCTTTCGAGACCTAATTGTGACTATTATTCTGTGCTATTCTGTGCTATAATTTTTTCAAAATCGATGTCACTTTCACTCTAACCTTAATATCAATTTTTGATTAACAGTCAAAACAATTGACTCTTTTTTACAGTTCAACCCTTTTTACAGTTCAATGACTGAAATTCAAGTTTGAATTTATTTTTCAATGAAATTATTTTTTTCCTTATTCTGTCCAAACAGATGAGACTCGAAGACCCTGTGCGGGAAGGGATTACGGAAAGGGATCGATAGTCTGTGTATGCAATCAGACATATTGTGATGACTTGAGCCCAATCCGGAGGACAGCCCAGAGAGTCGTCAAAGTATTTGAAACGTCTAAAAGTGGGGATCGATTTGCGGAAAGGGAGCTGTTCTTCGACTATGAAGAGCGCTTCCCATACGACATAAACATCGACCCAAAGGTGACACTCATAACGTTGAACAGGAGTCAGACATTTCAGAAGATAATTGGCTTCGGGGGTGCGTTCACCGACTCGGCCGGACTTAATCTGCGGACACTCCCGACTCAACTGCAATACCAGGCCATTAGTGACTACTACTCACCGACGGGTATCGAATACACATTGGGTCGGATACCCATTGGGGGCACAGACTTCTCGACCCGGCCCTACACTTACGATGACGTCGAGGGGGACTTCAGTTTAGAGCACTTCGCGCTCACAGCAGAGGACCTGGACTTCAAAGTAATCTCGATTTGCAAGAATAGGAAACCCTTTTTTTATTAGAAAACCTCCAATTTTTAGATACCATTCATACAATTGGCACAAGAATTGAGTCCATATAGCGTTAAATTCTATGGCAGCCCCTGGAGTAGCCCGGCCTGGATGAAGACCAACAAGAAGATAAATAACGGGGGTTTCCTAATTGGGGAACCGGGAAACAAATACTATCAAACGTTTGCCAACTATTTTGTTAAGTGAGTGCCAAACCAATTACCAAACAAACACTTTATTCAATCAAAACATTAATTGACTTTCACTTTAAAAAACAATTTAATAGTTTTATTGACAAAAAAAATCACAAGACTTTTGCTCAAACTCTGGGCTCAGGAATTGTAATAACTCTCAGAACTTATGACCAAAACATTTCGCACATGACTTACGAAACTAATGATAATTATTTCAAAAGAAAAAAAAATAATTTTATTTTTCGTCAAACAATCAGAACATAAGACATGAAAAACAATAATTAAGTGTCAAATGATTTACGAGTTTTTGTGTTTGTTTTGCATATAATTATAGATTTGAAAAAAAAATCTGAAAATCAATTCAATAGATTTCTGGACGCCTACACCAAACGGAACGTCACCCTATGGGGAGTGACCGTCGAGAATGAGCCCAACGCCGGCTTCAACAGCAAATACCTGTGGAATAGCCTCGGCTTTAGTCCCGAACTTCAGAGGGATTTCATTAAATTAGATTTGGGTCCGACTCTGGCCAAAGCCGGCTACGGCTCCGACCGCCTGAAACTCATGATTAATGACGACCAGAGGCCGACAGTCAGCCACTGGGCGGACGTTATTCTGAGCGACACGAAAGCGGCCAAATATGTTGCCGGAAGTGCTTTCCATTGGTACGAAAACACACCGGAAAACGTCGTTGAGTTAGACATAGCGCACAACCAATTCCCGGACTACTTCCTGTTGGGTACGGAGGCCTGCGAGGAGTGGAAGGGACAGACAGAGAAGGTGTCGCTCGGAAACTGGCAAACGTTCAATAGATACGCAAACGATATCATAACTGTAAGTAAAGTCATTTTTCTTTGTTTTTCATACAATTGTGTGAAAAAAAACTTTTAACACATTTTTTTGTCTCAATATTTGATTTTCAATTGTTTTCAGTCATTGTTTTCGTTGACACAAATATTTTGATAGGAATTGAAGAGAAAAAACATTTTATTAATTGAAATGTTATTCAAAAAATCTTTGACTAAAATCTTGGGAAAAAAATTATCAAAAACCCAATGACTCCAAGATTTGAGATTTGAGTTCATCTTTTCATAGATTAGATTTCAATCAATGAAAAACTGAACTCTAATTTAAACCAAACTTTTTTTGTTTTGAAAAAATTCTTATCAATTAATTGAGTAATAAATCAAAAAAAAACTTATCAATCGATTTCTCACATCAATCACTCAGGATCTCAATCACTGGACGGCCGGTTGGACCGACTGGAACCTGGCTCTGGACACACAGGGGGGCCCCAATTGGGTGGGCAACAACGTTGACGCCCCCATAATAGTTAACAAAACAAGTGGGGAGTACTACAAACAGCCCTTTTTCTACGCTTTGGGTCACTTCAGCAAATTCCTGTCCCCCGACTCCCGTCGGATAGGCGTCCAGATCTATGACCCGACCCCCGGCACAGCCCTCGAAGTGACAGCTTTCACCCGACCGGACAACTCTACAGTTGTCATAGTGTTGAACACAAATGACGAGCCCATCCCTCTGGCCATCAAAGACCCTGTTTATGGTTTCACACGTAATGTGATTAAAGCAAATTCAATGCAGTCTTACATTTGGTTTGATTGACACAAAAATTAGTTTTGAATTAAATTTTTTTTTCTTCAAAGTTTAGTTTCAATTGAATAACAATTTTATTGGAAAAATAATTTCAAATTTTATATACAAATAGTTTTTTTGAGATTTTTTTTGTTTGTTATTGTTTTTCACTATTTTTCTCTTCATTTCATTGATTTTGTTGTGTTTTGTAATATAATGTGAAATAAATTTATTAAATAAATTATTTTCTATTGAATAGAATTGGACTGGAGCACATCACCTAGATAAATTGATTAAAAATAATTCAAAATTCTCATTCAATTTGTTAGTAATCCTTAATTCATGTTCTCATTCAATGATTGCCAAAAAAATTATAAAAAAAACAAATTATCATAATTTGAGTGGTTTTCCCCAAAACTGGTTCAATATTCTAATAAATGTATAAAAAAAACTCAATTTTTATTTCTATTGATTAACTCAAAAGTGAAAGTATTTAATAATTTTTTGATTTAATTCAGTTTTTAATGAAAAAACAGGAAATCAATTGATAACTAAAATATCGATAAAATCTGTAAATAGTTTAAATAGTTTTAATGATTGGCATAGAATTGGGTGGATATCCCCATCAATCAAATGATAAGTCTATTAAATAAAATTGAAACTAGGTGAAATATCTATTGAATATTTATTATTGTGCCTTGCTTATATATTAATTTTCATCTAGGTGTTTAAAACAGAATCCAGTCTTTAAGTACATCGCCTTAATTGAGAATTAATTTTTTCCAAGATATTGTCATCAATTTAATGTGTAAAAATAATACTCTAGGTTTTTAACCTAATCAAAACAGATGACATTCAACAAGAAATAAAAATATTCTATGTTTTTTTGCTAGGTCACTTTCAAGAACAATCAATGATATGAAAAAATCTAATAATAATTTATTGATAAATAAATTGATGTTTTGAAAACATTTTGTTCAATAAATACTTTTATGATTGCGTGAACTCAAGAGTAAAAATATCTTAGAAAATATATCCTTGGCCCTTGCACACTGTACTAGCTTCTTTACTGACCACCTCATACGCGCCACCAGGATTGATCAAGCTTCTAACATCCAATTTATCCAAGATCAATAGGACAGAGCTCTTTGTAGATTCATAAGAATAGCCCAAAACTGATGAACACTTTTTATTGTAGGCGTCGTTTAAACCAATCTCTTTAACGTAGACATACTTTCCCTCGATATTACCGGTCTCTGAAATATACAGGGCTTCCCATTGATAGTAAGCTAGATATAAATACCAAGATAAGTAGAATTTTAAGCCGCACTTAAAAATGAGCTTGATAGTACCCCCTATTTCCCAAATAAATGACGTCAATTCTCTCAAACCGTTGACAACTTTCTGTCCGTTTTGTTTGCATCCAATCAAATGGTCATAACCCGAGTCCTTACCCGAAGTGCACGACTCGTTGTCACTATAAGTCGATAGCAATGTGTAGTTCAGAGCATCCCTTCCCTCGCATTTATAATCAGTGGTTTCGATAAAGCTCTTCCTCTTTTCTAAGTAAGCCTCTAAATTTAGACCTAACTAGGTATATTTTAAATATTTACCTTGCTGTTGCACAGCCTTCGTGCTAATTATTCCTTAAATTGATAAACATTTCGAGAAAGTGATTAAAAAAATTCATTTCAATCTAGGAACTTACCAATCAATGACACTATGATACAAAAATTAAATAACATTTTTGTTCTTGGTCATAAAATTCCAGAAAATGTTCGTTTTCAGATTGTGCCTTGCTTATATATTCATTTTTATCCACGTGTTTTAAAACAGAATCTAGCCTTTAGAAGTTCATCGCCCTCATTGAAAATTGATTTTTTTGCAAGATAATTAAACTCTAGGTTTTTAACCTAATAAAAACAGTTGATTAACTAATAATTGATAATTGAGTCAGCATGAAATGAAAATTACAATTGAAATCATATCAATTCTATTTTGTGCTAGGTCACTTTCAAGAACAATCAATGATATGAAAAAATATAATAATAATTAATTGGGAAATAAATTGATAACAAGTTTTAATGATTGCTTGAATTCAACATTAAAAAAGACTTTAGAAAATAAATCCTTGGCCCTTGCAGACAGTACTAGCTTCTTTACTGACAACTTCATATGGGCCACTAGGATTGATCAAGCTTTTAATATCGAATTTGTCCAAGATCAATAGGGTAGAGCTCTTTGTAGATATGTAAGAGTAACCCAAAATTCCTGAACATTTCTTGGCGTATGCGTCGAGGAGTCCTATCTCTTTAATGTAGACATACTTTCCCTGGAGAGTACCAACATCTGCCAGATAGAGGACTTCCCACTGATAGAAAGCTAGTAAAATACTAAGATGAATTGAATTTTATAATGATGAATTAGGAGGTACCTCCTCTCGCCCAAACATAGGACGTCAGTTCCTGCAAACCGTTGACCACTTTTTGTCCGCTTTGTTTACATTCAATCAAATAGTCATAACCCGAGTCCTTACTTGCAGTACACAATTGGTTCTCAGTATAAGTCGATACGAATGTGTAGTTCAGGGCATCCTTTCCCTCGCATTTGTATTCAGTGATTCCAATATTGCTTATCGGGTATACTAATCAAGCTATAAATTGAGCTCTTGGTTATTTATTTTCTAGATATTTACGTTGCTGTTGAACGCCACCCGTGCTGATCATTCCTGAAAGGAACAAGCGTTTATAACTTTTTCAATTTCAATCAAGATAATTACCAATCATTGTTACAAAAATACAAAAATCAAATAACATTTTAATTCTTGGTCTTAAAATTCCAGTATAATTTTTTTCATATATAAATTTTCCACAAGCTCTACTTATTCATATTGTGAATTTTGCTTATATATTAATTTTCATCCAGGTGTTTTAACAACGAAACTAGGCTTTAAAAGTTCATTGCTCTAGTTGGAATTTTCTTCGCAAGATAATGTCAACAATTTAATATGCAGAAATCATACTCTAGATTTTGAACCTAATCAAAACTAATAATTAAGTCAACAAATTAAAAAATGGTATCAAACTTTAAGACCTATTTTATTATGAAATTTACATCTATTTATTTGCTAGGTTACTTTCTAGAAGAATCAATGTTATTGAAAATCTGATAATAATTGATTGCAAAATAAATTGATGTTTTGATAACATTTTGTTCAATACTTTTAATGGATGCTTGAATTCAAAAGTAAAAATATCTTAGAAAATAAATCCTTGTCCTTTGCAGACAGTACTAGCTTCTTTTCTGAGCACTTCATATGGGCCACTAGGATTGATCAAGCTTCTAATATCCAATTTGTCCAAGATCAATAGGACAGAGCTCTTTGTAGATATGTAAGAATAGCCCAAAATTCCGGAACACTTTTTGTTGTAGGAGTCGAGGAGTCCTATCTCTTTAATGTAGACATACTTTCCCTGAAGAGTACCGACATCTGCTAAATAGAGGTCTTCCCATTGATAGTAAGCTAGATAGAAATATATCATGATACATTTGATAAATGATGAATTATGTGGTACCCCCTGCCGGCCATACAGAGGACGTCAATTCTCTCAAACCGTTGACAACTTTTTGTCCGTTTTGTTTGCATTCAATCAAATAGTCATAACCCGAGTCCGTACTGGAAGTACACAACTGGTTGTCAGTATAAGTCGATACGAATGAGTAGTTCATGGCATCCCTTCCCTCGCATTTATATTCAGTCAATTCGATCATGCTTATCCCCTTTCCTAATCAAGCTATAAATTGAGCTCATTATTAAAGTTTCCAGGTATTTACCTTGCTGTTGAACGCCACCCGTGCTGATCATTCCTAAAAGGAACAAGCATTTTTAACTTTTTCAATTTCAAGCAAGGTTCTTACCAATCAATGTTACTAAAATACAACAATAAAATAACATTTTTATTCTTGGTTTAATAATTTCAGTATAATTTTCCAGACAGAGTATTTTTAGAGTTTGTTCCTTGTTTATATATTAATTTTCATCCAGGTGTTTTAACATCGAAACCATGTTTTAAAAGTTTATCGCTCTAGTTGGAATTTTCCTTGCAAGATAATGTCAACAAATTTAATATGAACAAATCATGCTCTAGATTTTAACCCAATCAAAACAGATGATTAATTTTACATGGTAAATTTATTCCAATTAAATAACTTTCCAAGTAATAAAATATTTAAAAATTGCATTACAAATACAATTCATCTTCAAATGCATCTTAATCCTTTTCTTTATTATCAAGTAATTCTAAGCTCATGTGATTTTTGGGAAAATTCTTTTATTGGAAATCTGTTGAGATTTTATACCCGATTAAACTTCACAATTGATCAAAATTCTAACAAGGTTATATTTTTCAAAAATGTGATCAATTTTCAGACATTTTCTTTTCAATCCAATTGAGATAAGTGGAGACTTTTACGTAGATATCGGGTGTGTTCTTCAGTGCACAGGGAATTCCACTGGAGACGACCCCCACCTGATACCAGCGCCCATCAGAGCCCTGACATTGTAGTGGTCCCCCAGAATCGCCATGACAGACGCCATGTCCACCCGTGGTTAGACCCCCACCGCATATCTGTTGGGTAGCATTAAATTCATGAAAGAATTTTCTGCAAAGTTTTGGGTCAGCATAAGGTACGTCCACTTTCTGAAGGATTCCACTTAAAAGCCTATGTCCATCTGAAAGATCAAGCTAGAATATTGATTGACCAAGATACTCATTTGGTGAGTACTCACGGTTATCGACAAAACCAAAACCAGTGGCTATACATCTGTTGGTCAGTTGGCTGTGATTTGTGGTCAAACAGATTGGAGTCAAATGTTTGTGCTTTTCATTGAAGTCAAGACTTTTGTTGAGTTTGATTAAAGCGATGTCATTGAAAATCGAGTTGTTGTGAATCTTGAACTTATTGTGTCTAATGATCTTGTTGAAAAACTACTGAATCTCAAATTAACCTAGATTAAATCTCACCTTTTCAACGTAAGCGATGGCTTCATCCGTATCCTCCAAACTCATGTTGTGAACACCAAAACGGACTTTCAATGTTGTGTTTGACACTCCATCGACACAATGGCCAGCAGTGAGGACCCACTCCTCATTTATTATAGAAGCGCCGCAAAAATTTTTGGCTAAAATATTCTTGGTACCATCAGCAAGAGTAATTATCGCATGCCAAGGGAATTCACCCGTTGCCGCATCGCTACCCCCTATTATACGCCAATAGGTCTCGGAATCAATCAGAGAATGACCACAAATAGAAGACGAATTGGTAATTGGAAGTTTATCATTTGCTAGTACAAATATAATCAAGTATAATATAAAAAATATAATAATGACTTTTATTGATATTTCCATAATTTTATCTGAACTTTACTATTGGTTTTTGATTGATCGATAATATTTGAGATATATTCCCTAACACAAAAAGGCCTGAAATTTCAATTTAAAACATGATTTCAATTGTATTTTTTGTGCCAGGTAATTTTCAAGAACAAACAATGCTATGGAAAAAAATCTAATAATAATTTGATTGCGAAATAAATTGACGTTTTGACAAACAATTGGTTCAATAAATACTTTCAATTGATTGCGTGATTGCGTGACTCAACTGCTCATCAAAAATAAGTTTTCAATTGTTTGAAGACTTATTTCGTGACTAAAGAAAAGCAATTGAAGGGAAAAAATTGATTTCCAAGAAAAATGATTCACCAATTATTACCTTGATAATTGTCAATCATTTTTCAACACAGACTTTCCTTATTTAGAGAGTAAAAGACAATTCATTTTCAATTCATTTTCAATTTTAAACAAAAAATATTTTTCGTAAAAACTTTTTAATTAATCGACTGATTATTTTCTGAAATGAATTTCAATAAGTTTAGTCATTTTGGGAACCTATTAGTCGTTTGCCTGGTATTTGTCACCACTCTTGTGGTCAGGGCTTACGCCCAGGACTGCAGTTGTAACGTGAAATTCGTGGGCGAGTACTGCGGCTCAGAGTTGCAAGGTACTAATTGCAGCAAGGCACTCATCTACTTTTGTGGCAAGAGCAATTTGAAAAGGACTGCGATACCGCTCAGGTCCTGCACCGAAAAGGGATACGAGTGCTCAACCAAAGCTAACAAAGGTAATTTTGTGCATGGTGAAAAAATGATCTTGGTGAAAAAAATGTTTGGAATAATTCAAAAAACAGATAACCCGTGCTTTCAAAACCTGTACTGCAATTGTGGCGAAGATCACGGGAGGCGTAAAAAGTACTGCGGGGCAGACCTCGACGGACTGGGATGTAAGCCCAACATCGTATACAAGTGTCCGATGTTCAGAGGAAATAAGCTCCAGGTAGAGGACGCCTGTCCTAATGGCTGTGCGAACGGAAAGTGTAATAAATAAATAAATAATTTTTTTTTTATTCGTTAAAACTATAAAATCGGTTCAAATGTTATGAGTTTTTCCTTAAAAATCAAATTTTAGGTTAAATTAAAACTAATAATGAGTTTTCGTTTTCACTCTAATTGAGGTCTAATTGTCTTTTCCTATGAATAAAAATAAATGAAAAGTTTTTTTTAATACACTTTTAATAATTGTGTTTCACTTTTGTTTGAATTGTTTTTTATTGTTTGAAAATTAAGTCACTTTTTCTGATGAATCGCTGAAACGTAAAAAAACAGTTTCCAGTCTTAAGCCATATCTCGAAAACACAAACCTATGGATTGGTTTTTAAATGCGATAATAATCGCAGAAAAAATATAATTATAGATAAAATAAAAGTTGTATTTATTTTTACATTAATCCCGGCATAAAATGCGGAAACTTATGACCCATTTATTAGTTATAGATATATATATAATATATTTATGAAAAAGCTTTTAATCTTTTCAAATAACTTATTAAATAACTTTATTTTGTTTGCAAACAAAAACCGTTAATTCATTTGAGACTTAATTTTCGCGAATAAATCAAAATTTAAAGGAAGGGAAGGAAAGGTCGGAACTAATTGAGACATGTATTAAATTGAATGGTAAATAGATTTTTACGGTGATGAATGTGAGCAAGGTTGTCTGAAAATTGAGATTTTATTCGAAATTTTACATGCTTATTTGAAATAACAACAATGATGATGATGTTTAAAACAAACTACCACGAATTTATTGGTTATGTTAAGTTTTTAGATACCTTGGCTATTGGAAACTTAAGTTAATTAATAATTTATGTTTTTCACCTAGTTACACTCCGAGTTACGTGAGTTGAAAAAGCAATTTGCACACTATTTAACAGAAATTGATTTGAAAACAATTATTATTAACTCGTTTTACAACTAATGATACAAAAATATTGTCGAAAATTATTGTTTCCCTAAAAAAAAGATATAGTTTTTCAAATCGACAGCAAAACCATTATTTCGCACAAAAAATAAATTTCACGAAAAACTAATTCACTATTTATTAAGATTTTCATTGCGAGAGAGAGAGAGAGAGAGAGAGAGAGAGAACTCATTTATGTTATGAAAAGTAATTTTTCTCTTGTCTTCAAAATTAGAAACTCATGAAAATTAAGTTATCGGAGAGAAAAATAACTATACATTTGTTTCGTAACATAATCTTTAGGTTATTATTAAATTCAAATAAAAAAAATGTTTTATTTATAGACTTATATTACGAGTAATTAATATATAATTTTTTTCAGGAAAAAATACGTGAATATAATAATCGACTCCCATATAATTGTTTTATTTTTCAGCAAATGGAAAAAGCTATAATTTCATGCTGATCCTTTTTCAACAAGCAAAACTTTTTGGGCAATTCTCTGTTTCTCAAAAATCACATACAAATCAACTTTTGATTATACCTTATCTTATGTCTAAAAATTAGAGCAGAATCTCTCTCTCTCTCTCTCTCTCTCTCTCCCAAATTGATTGAAAAATGAATAAATTATTAGTAATTTTCCAGCGATTTGTCGGTCAGATTGAAAACAAGACTTTCATTCAATAAATTATTTTTAATATTTTTGAATAAATTATTAAAATCTAAAGATATTGGAAACCCCTTCAAACAGTGATCTTGCAATCAAACTGACATTATATGAAACCGATGAACAGATTGAATAATAATTTTTTCGACACCAAAAAAGTATTGAAACAATTATTCAAAAAAACTAATTTTTTAATTGAATTAAATACATATCTTAACTAAAGCTAAACAAATCACATAAAACACAATAATCTATTATTCAATTCAAATGAATGTCAACTTTATGTGCTCTGCAATCAAATTGATCTAAGATTAATGTTGTGCTGTTTTTTTTCATGCAAACCCAGGGGCCGATTACCCTAAGCGAAGAAGGTCTGGGTGAGAGCTAACTGTGCGACCTGTGCTGTGGCAACCACTGGCGCACATCATTTCAAAGCAAATAAAATATATCGACTTTTTAGACGACGTTTTCCAACAAAACTACAAAAATAGAGACAAAGGAAAGGCATTCAGAAAAACATTAATAAATAGGACAACCATTTGGTCTATATTTTTAAGTATAGAAATCACTCTCTCGTAGTCTTTAATCGCCAATTATTCGATTGAAAAGTGATTTTTGTACTCAATTTTTGATTTTTTTTTCTCTCAAGAAAATAGTATTCAAATTAATCTTATTATTAGTTCACAAAATATATTCAGATTATATTCAGTGAGAAAAACATTTTATGTATTATTTTTTGCTTTAATTTAAGCTTTTGTTTCACTAAAGTCTTCATTGATTTCAATTGGAGTAAAAAAATTGATTTTATTTTTCATTTGATTTGATTTTAATGCGAAACACAAGAAATCTCACGAAAAATGTCAGCAAAAAAATGTTTGAATTAAAAGTAAAACAATTTTCTAAGACTTCTATAAAAATGTTTGAGATTTGAAGCAAACAATTCAATCAACTCTTGATTTTGAGGGACACCACAAAAAAGCGAAAAAAACAATTTCATTGAAATTCTTGACAAAAGTTTTCGGATTTTTGTTCAGATTTTCCCCAAAAAAAAGTTTTATTTCATTTTTTATTGTATTATAAAAGTGTTATATATTTTGAATAAAAGTTTATTTAATTTGTTTATTACATTCACTTAACCAAACATGAAGTTGATTTCAATTGAGTTTATTCTGTGCTCCCACTAGTCGTATAGTGCTATAACTTTTAGCGATCACCTGAGCTGTGCCTCCAATTCCTAATGACCCGAATTGCAAGCCCTGTGCTCTGGCAGTGGTGGTAGAGTCCTGTGTAGAGTCCCATAAACTAGTATTATATGACACTGTTCCTAATTTTTTGATAGTTATTCGCCGAGTTTTTCTGGTCGCTCAGGTGCTGTGCCTATACCTGTGCTGTTCAGTGGCTGTGACTCTCCAAACAAGAGTGAAAAGCAGTGGAAAAAGTGCAGTCATTTAAACAGTATATAAAGGAAATGATTTTTTGATGCAGTTTTCACTTTCACTCATTTATTAAAAAACAATTTTTTTTTATTTTAAAACATTTTTTCATTTTTTTATCTATTTTTTCCCCATTTGTGTTCACTCTATTGTGTTCATTTCATTTTGTGCTTGGTTAAGTTTGTTTATCATTGATTATCATCAAAACGTATCAGCTCATTATTAAATAAATATCATCAAGATGAAATTTTTATCGCTACTCATTTCGCTTGTCGTTCTCATCCAGGTTTGTCTCGCCCAGCGTCCAGGTATGTTAAAGCTAGATCAATTGTTAATTTAGCTAGCTAAAAATTCTTTCCCAATTACTTTGAATCTATTTTTTGAATTAATTTCAATATTTTTGGAAATTTTCAAAAACATTAACAGAAATTTCAAATTGAATTCAAATTAACTTGTTAAAAATATCTCGAAAATAATGTTATCAATCAATAATTAAGTGCTTTCAACAGTTGCCAGTCACGATAAAACGTGAGAATTTCATTAAAAGTACCCTGATAGCAATCCTGATATAGTCATCAAAGAGTTACCAATCAGTTTTGAAAATCTATTGGAGAGCCCAAAAAAATCCATAAATTTATTGTTATTTTTGTTTATATCGACCGACAAAACCAAAACCCAAACCTCAATATTCGTGATTAATATTAGTTTTAATTAGAAATTAGATAATTATTTTTTTTCGAGGCATTAATTGAGACAAAGCTCATGGCTATAGATATTAGTAATTAATGAATAGAAAGTAGAGCTTCGGTTAAAAGCCTTTCAAAAGGTGTATAAGACTTATAACTAATGAAAAGCAAAAAACAAATAATAATAAGAAAACACTTTATTCTAATCAATGCATGAATTTCTCGAATTAGCGATAATTGGATTAAAAATAATTATCAGTTCATTGAATTTGATTTCGTGAATTGCCAAGAGTCAAAAATGTACACACAATTTATCTATTTAACAATTGAGATAACCAAGTACCATTAAACATTAATCATGCTATCGAACAGATGGACAGCCCTATCGAAAGAGGAAAGGCTATAGATTTCCCAAATATCTAATGAAATGATTAATAAATTAAAAGTTTTTTATTTATTTTAGTTTTATTTTAGTGTAAATCAAAGCACAGAATAATTTATTTGAGAAAAAACAGTTAATAAAACTCATAATTAATGTCTTAATTACAGGAATGCATAAATTGAGGGGCGATTACATGGATGTCCCCTTAAGAGCCTCCTATAAGATCCAGGGCTCCGATGACGACGGCTTCCTCGAGGACGGAATAATTGTCAAAACAAAGGGCACCGGATATATCGATCCCCGCTTCAAGAACCGGGACCCTTACAGAGCCAGCGCTTCCCAGATTATCTACGGACGACCAGGTTATTATTATTGAGAGTGCCACAGACCACCCAGATCATATTTCAAAATCAATTTATCTTAATTCAAATCAAATTGAAATTAGTTTTTTAATATTTGATTAATATATTGTGAACTCAAAAAAGTGTTATTAATTTTTCGCTACAATTATTCAAAATGTTTTTTAAACACTGGGTTTGAAATCAAATGGATTTTTGAATTTTTTTTCCAAAAATATTTTGTTTTTTATTTCAAAAAAAAAATTTACGAATTCGTTGACCGACTGATCGATAGCTGAAAAATCAAGATTAGATCAAATCATCTTTTTTTCCAATAAATTGAATCCAAGTTTAGTTTTCTTTTCTTCTTAATCGACATAAATAGTGATTTCAATTGAAAAAGTGTTTCACTCTTCAGACGACATACCCTTTTGTCGACTCTTTGCTTAAAAATCAATTTGTTTTCAACAAAATTCAAGTATTTTTTTCTCCTGTTTTTGTGATTCACTTCAATAATCACTTTAAGTCTTAATACAAAAGACATATCAATAGACGTAATACTGAAACACATTTCTTGTGTTGTGTTTCAAGCGATTCATTCAATTGAATAATACGTTTTGAGTTTGAGTTCAACGACTGTTTCATTAGATATCTTGAACTTAAATATTACGCTCAGTTTTAGGGGAAATACAGCTTTGATTTTGATTTACGATATGAGCTATTGATCTGAAAATATGATTAAAAACATTTTTATTTTATTTTCATTAATTGATTTATAAATTGATTTTCTCATTTGAATTACAGTTTGGATCCGACAATAGGTTTAATGAACTGAAAGTCAACACAACTTTTGTTTTTTATCATTTCACTCAACCCTTCATTAAGTTCTTAAAACCCTTAATAACACTCAGAATAACATTTGCAACAAATTTCAAGAAAATTCACCCAAAAATCACATCTCATTAAAAGTTAACAATTCATTAAAACTTCAGATAATTATCTGAAAAAAGAGAAACTATTTGTTCAGAAAAAAATTTGTTTTATTTACAAAATATTTTTAATTTATTTCCAATAAAAAGCACTTTTTAAATAAAAATTGAACTAGTTACTTATTTAATCTCTAATGTTATTAAAGGTAAGTTATTTTCTCTAATCAATTTTAATGAGATAGGTGCATTGCAAATATTTGTTAAACTTGAATGTTTACCTATATTGGGCTTGTTATTTTTATCTTGACAATTGATTTATACATCCGGTTGATTCTATTCATGAAAAACAAGATAACATTTTCTCTGATAATCAAAACAAGAATTTAATTAATATTTTATTTTTTCGATTAACGACTCATTTAATGATTAAACATCTCTTGAGTCGCAAAATCAATTGGATTTCAATTTTCTTCTTATAATTGATTCAGACTTTATGAGCGCCTGATAAACGTTTTAAATTAACCATGGTTAATAGTTTGTTCCAAGCTATAATTAATGTCAGAGCTTTTTCATATTATTTTTCATAAAAATTAATACAACCAAAAGTTTTTTCATTTATTGAGAAAGTTTTTCAATAGGTTTTCAATTAAAACTTTTTTGTCGAAAAAAAAGAAAATTCTTTTAAACAAAAGACTTATGGATTTCATAACAAAAAGGGTTTCACTTTTCTATTTTCATATCTTTTACTGTTTATTGTCATCTGTTTTATGGACTGTTGTCTTCATATCCGGAATATCTCTAAAATCTATTTCTCTTATTGAGTGACAACTCTTGTTAAATACGAGAACGTATTGTCGGTTTCCGTTCCTGCGGTGACGATATGTATGAGTAAAAGTCATTTCCTTCGAGAGTAAGAGCTCTTGAAAGTTTGTCAAGTTTGACAGTGCAAAATTAGCAAAACTCTGATACGAAATAGTGTATTGTTTTTGTTTTTAATGAAATGTAATGAAAATGTCGCTTGATCAATTTAAGATATGTTCAAAAATTGAACCAAAACTAAAAAAAGTTGTGAAAGCTTTTCATGTTTTCGATGACAAAAAGGGTTTAAATGTTTTGTTTATCACAAGTGATGATAATGTCTATGGTTTGGGACAAAACTATTTCGGTTGTTGTGGTTTAGGACACAATAGTGTTGTTAATGAACCACAAGTTATACCAGAATTGTGTCACAAAAGTGTCAA
>JAQIXV010000767.1:0-18303 GCA_034700625.1 Tectocepheus velatus
CCTAGCTGTATAATTGTGACTTATATTATGAATTAGTTGATTTATAGAGGAAAGTGTGAGAATTAAATTCAGTCAAAGTAGATTTTAGAGCTATAAATGTTATAGAATTTTGATGATTATTAATAATGATATCAATAATGATATGAATTGATCAATTGCCGCATTTAATCAATTATATTCGTTTTACACAAAACAACGATAAACACAATGAAATCAATTGATTCAATTAACTATTTTCTTATAACTCAATGAACTATTACCAGGAACATTGAAAATCAATGAAATAATTGAAAAGTTTACTATTTTACTACAACTCAATGAACTATTACCAGGAACATTGGGATTTATGGTAAAAATTATGTAAAGTTCAGGAAAAATATCTTAATTTCAGAATAAAACAACTAAAAGTTGACAATTGACTCAATTGTTAAGAAATTTTATCAAAAATATCTTAATTTCAGAATACAACCCCCCCGGACTACTCAAAGTTAGTAGGAAAACTTATCGAATAATTGACCATGGTCAATTCAAAACCCATCGAGCTTTTGATAAGTGGAAAACTTCTCACTTAGGAAGAGTTACCTTGGTAACCTCAAAGGCATAGGACCTTTTTAAGTGAGAAGAGATGGTTAGTATAATTAGGCGCAAGCAAACACCTTAGTATTAAAATAAATCAATGAAATTCATTGAAACGAAAATTATTACACTCATACTCGCTTATAATCAACTCGAAGGGACTGGGAGTTTTTTTTAATGGATAATATCAGAAATGGATAATATGTGCATATAGTTTTACAATGAGGTCACACAATAAGGCATACATTCATAGAAAGTGTGATTGGATTATAGGGTTTATTTCAATTAAATATCAATTAAACATAATTAAAACCATTAATCTACATTAAAATAACAATTGTAATTATCAATTTGATAAAGTTGAATTTATTTCGTACGAAAAATGATTGACATAATGTGATGTCAACGCAAATTGATAATAAGCGAACGCCTTAACATAGATTTGTATAGAGATAGGGACTGAGTGAACCCTTGATTATATGCAAAATGTTCTTATATGTGATTTGACTACAAAGGTATGCCTTAACGTTATAGCTCTCATAGGGATAGCCGGGACTCGACTTTTTGTGGATATAAAGCGAAATGGATATCAAGCGCATGGATTATAGAAAAATATGAGTATAATAATAATAGAAACGTTAATTACCTAGATCAAATCACCTATAATCACACCGTGGTCCAATTGCTCGTGGTCCGATCGCTCGTGGTTCACTGACCCAGTTCCAAAACGATGCCTCTCCTCCTACTCTGGTGTCCCACTATAGGCCTCTTCAGGCACCACTCAAAGAGTGTAAATGTTTTTTAAACTTTTTACTGATTTTCACTTAAATTGAGATCACTTTTAATGAATTAAAACGAAATTTTTTAATAGAAACTGAAATTCATTTAAAAGAAAAACTTTTTATTCAAATTGAAATACAAAAAAAAGACTTCAAGTCTTACAAAAACTTTTGGTATAACTTTTAGAACTATAACTGAACAGTAGGTCAACTCCAGAGTGATATCAGAGCAAAACTGTTGAGCAATATATGAGTGTCAAAAACTAATGTAATGTTTTTTCTCACAAATGTCTTATTTATAACTTCGGTTTCCTTAAAGTTTCGCCTATTCTCAGGGCTTTCCGCCCATTCCGACAATTGTCGGACAGGTGTGTGAAATGTTTAGGACTTGTGTCAACATTTTGTTTAGATCTTAGATCTGTCGATAAGTTTGATTACAAGTGTCGCAACAATTACTATACATTTGTTGCGAAAATTCATAACTTTCTGTAAACAATTGCTTCGGATCTAAGATCTGTTGATAAGGTTTTTCTGTTTTATAGCAAAAAAAACTGTTCTGTAATCTAAACAATGTTTAACTAATTTATTGGATGTCTGTCCACTCGTCTCAATATTTGTTCGAGTAAAATTTAGTATATGTTAAAGTTGAAGAAACTTTTTAAATTGGAGAAAACACGGAGGGTGTATTTTTTTATTTAATCAATCTTAAAAATAAATAAAACGACCTTGATAATAGAAATCTAATAAATTGATACAAGTAATTTTAATAAACTGTAAAATAAAATTTTGAAATTTATTGAACATGGGAAGATTTGTAATTAATTTTTTAACCTAATCAGCTCTTTCCCAATCTGAATGTTATTTAAACTTGACCTAGATGAATAATTTTTAGGTGGTGGGTCAGCCAAGAATAGTTTTTATCTAAATAACATTTTTCCAATAATTCGATTTAACTTGCTTAGATAAATAAGAACAATTTAAATTGAAGCTTAATTTTGTTTTAATTTGACGTTTTGAAAACTGTAAATATCTGTTTGAGTATGATTCTGTATATCTCATACTAGGTGAATTATTTTAAATGGTCCCAACATTTAAAGCTCTTACTTTATCAAGCAAAAGATTAGCAATTAATCCAAATTGTATGAATTATAATGTAAATCTAGATAAATAATAACTATAATTTAAATTTTTAATTTTGTAATCATTGATAGACAAGCACAAAATTATTTATATGGAAAATATAAATCAGAAGTTTACTATCTAAAAATCTCATTATGTTTTTCAAAAACATCTAGTTAACAATTTTGTTATTGAGTGGAATTAACGGATTCCAAAACATCAAGCTCAATTCTAACATTATTGTATTTTATTTTTGGAATAGTAGGGTGTGGAACTAATAATCCTTAAATCACCTAGAATTATTAATAATAATTAATAATAAGTTAACACTTTTTAAACTTATTTTAAATTTTCTTGTTGCATATTAATTGTTAATTTTTAATAAGTTAATTAGTTTGATAATTTAGCACCAATTAAATAAATTGTAAAACATGTTATTATGGTAATTATTGTATCATTGAAAACTGTAAATATTTGTTTGAGTAAAATTTGGTATATGTCAAATTTAACAAATTATTTAACGTTGGAGGAGAAGGAAGGGGGATATTTTTTTAGATGTATAATGATTTTTAATGTATAACCTTTCGTTGAATAAGAATATTTTTTCCTGGCTTCTCAATTCCACTAATTAAAATCAAGTTAAATTTGCCAACTATTCTTTATAAACTTTAATTATTCTACAAACCTGGTTTAAATGTGTATTAAATTCATTGTTTATCGAGAAACAGCAAAAATATAATTAGTAGAAATTTAAAAATCGTAACTAAAATTGTAACCAAGCTAGAATTTTCGGTGTAAAAATTAAGTTATAGACAAAATGTAATTATTTATTCGAATAAAGTATACATGACAAATTGGTGAACTTTTCAATTTGAAAAACTGTTAAATAATGACCAAGCTCATTAACGCAACATTTAGGTCATTAATATCAATTTTTAATTTAATTACATTGATAAATATTGATTTGCCCAATTTGAATTCGATTATTTACCTAATTATTATTGTTTTAAAAGTTGTAAATCTTTGTTCGAGTCAAATTTAGTATAGGTCATTCTTATTAAATTATCAAATATTGGAACCAGAACGAGGAAGAGCGTCCCTTCAAAATAAAAATTTGGAAACAGACCCTGATAAGAAAGTATTGACGGACTAAGGATTAATCCCTATTAGCCCCAAGGCTCTAGGCCTTTAGTAGTTATATCTGCTTTAAGGCCTGTATAAAAAATTAATCTTGGAGGGACGCTTTTCCTTGCTCTGATTGGAACCTTGAGGCAATCAACAAGATAAGAAATTTTAATTATTCAAGCTACAATTTTTATTATAATATTAAACTGTATTTTAATATATCACAATTCAAACAAATAAGTTTTGGACACATTCCAAACGCCAAAGTCTCTTTTGCAGCAACGTTATTTTAAAATCAATGAAAACTCTAAACTTTAAATGAAATCACAAATTCTATTAGAAGCTTAGCTAAATTATCTCAAATTCATCATGGTCATAATTGTCGTTTATCGATTTTTATTTTAGAATATCAAGTTCAAAAAAAACTGTAATAAAATTCAAATAACAATCAATAATTTGTCTGAAATTATTATCAATTATAATGGTTTTTGTCAAGTTCATAATTTTGAAGTAGATTTAAAAATTTAACAAAAAAAATGACCATGATAATTAAAAACAATGTGTCACTCATCTCAACTTCAATGCATAAGAATCCAACGGATTTACTCCTTCTCCTCATCTGTTGATTGTTTGTCATTTCTCAAACGTTTTTGTTTCCGAAGTTTACGTAAACATAACGACTCTCTCAATGCACGGGTAAGGGTGAGAAATGCACACCACGTCGTTTATCAAGATGATATTACAAGAGATTTGCGAGCAACAGTTGATAAAATCAACAATTTTCATTGTTTTAAAAACTGTAAATATTTGTTCCAGTAAAATTTGGTATATATCTAATTAAAGAAACTTTCTAAATTGGATAAACGCCGGAGGGTCATTTATTTTTAATTAACCTTAAGAATAAGAGTGAGCGATCTTGAACATTTAAAAATAGAAATTTAATTAACGATAGTTTTAAATTGTGAATGAATTTTTAAAATTTTTAATTATAAAACAGTATTGTTATTACCATTTTTTGATCCATTCAACATTGTCCAAATCTGAATATTATTTAAAGTTTACCCAGATGAATAAATTTTGATTGGTGAATCAGCCAAGAACAGGTATTATCTAATATAATTTTTCAATAATTAAAATTATCTTGGTTGGATAAGTAAGAACAATTTAAATTTAAGTTTAATTTTGTGTTAATTTGATGACTTTGAAAACTGTAAATATCTGTTTGAGTATGATTCTGTATATCTCATACTAGATCAATTATTTTAAATGGTTATGAAAACAACAAAGATCTTATTTTATCAAGCTAAAGATTAGCAGTTAATCCAAGTTGTATATTTTATTAACAGAAATCTAGATAATTAATAACTGTGATTTAAATTTTTAATTTTGTAATCATTAATAGACAAGCACAAAAATATTTACTTGGAAAAATATAAATCAGAAATCTTGTTTTTAATTAGAATTAACGAATTCCAAAACTCCAATCTCAATTCTAACATAATTATTCAATTTCAGGGGCATGGTAAGTTTGATAATTAGTACCAAAGGGTCTAATCTTATTTAAAACGCGGATTTATCAAGATTAAATTTCTAATTAGTTAATAAAATCATGTCCTTGAACGTAAATTTTGTGATTTTAAAAACTGTAAATAAGTGTTTGAGTAAAGTTTAGTATATGTACATGTTTACAATGCATAATATTGGATCAAGTTTTTTGCGGGACTATTTTATTTTTAATCTAGCTAAAAAATTATAGTCAAAAGTTAATAGTGGCCCAAGTAGCATTACCTTTCAAATTAGTACCAAGGAAACTTACTTAAATTGATACTTTTTCAATAATTCAAATAATTTTTATATAATTTGCTATTAAACAGCTATTCATGGTTAACTGATATCAAGCTGGTTAAAAAAACTGTAAATATTTGCTCAAGTCAAGTTTGATATAAGGCAAAATAGATAAGATTTAAATTATGGGACCTTCCAAATGATTTATTTTTATTAATAATAAAGTCAAACTATAATAATGATCCAGCATAAATATTTGATCAGAAATGAGCTACTTTATTTACATTAATTTAACTACTTACATTTTGCAAACTGTAAGTGTGATCAATTTAGTGAATAGTAATTATCTCAAATCCTATAATAATTTTCTTGGTTGAGATGTTGAGATTGGAAACTCATTCTTGGAAATTTTATTTCAATCGAGATAAAGAGTAATCCTGGTCCCTGATAATAGAAATTCAACGAAATTCTAACCTTAAACAAAACATTATTTTCATACTTGTTGGTTTCTTTAACAGAGTTTTTTGTATCCAAGTTAAATTATTTTGATAATTAGCACCAAAGTAATCAATCACCAATGGAATCAACATTAATTTATCATTTTAAACTACGAATTATTTTATGATTTGAGATTAGCTAGATGCAATAATAATTTTTGATTTAACAAGCTGCAATTTCAATCAAATTATTGAAATGAAATTATCACAAATCCTTAAATATTATTTTGGATAAACTATTGATATAATTTTTCTATCTAGTCCAATTTAATATCACTGAGTGATCTCAAAAACTGTAACAAAATATGAATAATATTATAGAATTTGAGTGAAAATCTATTGAAATAATCTTGGTTATAAACAATTGCTCGTTTAATTAAAATAATCAAATTGAATCAAAATTTTCAAAATAAATCATGAAGCTCAAACTAATGAATATTGATGTATCACCTTTCTTATTTGATAATATAAATACAAATAGTTCAATACAATAGTTTAATATAATTAGCTTGACAAAGTTCAAACAACCTTTGGAATACTCAGGCGAAATTTTATAAAATTTCATCAACCAAAGGAAATTTCTATCTATTCAAAAGCCGTAACAAAATCCTCATCAATATTATAAATATATCTCAAAACTAATTGAAAATATCTTGGTAAAGTATCGTTTGTTAATTTTTTGACTTGTTATCAGTAAGCTGTATTTTTATAAATTCATTTATTGAAGATTAAAATAATCTATTACAATTTTCTCAAAAATTCCATTGTGCAAGATATAAAATATGTTTCATCTTTGTAATTTTATGAATTCAAAAATAAATACAGATTAATGGTTTAAACTATATCAAATCAAATTACAATATTTCTAAATTTCATCGAATATTTTACCAAGCAATTTTCAAAATAATCTTGGAAAACTGTAAATAAATTCTAATAACTTTCAATAATTATCCGAAAATTGATAATTAAATCCATTGGAAGAGCGGAGTATTCCAATTCGAATATAAATTTTACCATTATGTTTTACCACCAAATCTTGTAACATTATGAGAGCATTGTTAAATTGTGTTTTATTTTGTGTAGACAATGATTGGAAGTTTATCAGGCATATATTCCACAAGGACAAAAGGAACAGCAATTATTACCATGTTAAACAATTAAAGCAAGATTGTTTTTCACTATTTAATCTTTTTAGTCCCAAGTAATTGTTATCAATGGTTACAATTTTTCTTAACAGACCTTTTCAAAATTAACTAGATAATAACACTAATATGCAAACATATTTAACTAATTTTTACTAACATTTTTTATTGAGTTAGATATTGTGGATAAACGAAAACAATAGTAGTTAATCTTGGTCAAATATTTTGATTTTATTCCATAAATTCACCGATTCACATGGTTGATTAAAGTTGCACTTGATAAATAACTTCATTTTCAAGCTGTAATTTTATTAATCTTAATTAAGTTAATTTATTTTCAAATCTTATACAATTGATCTGGTTATTACACAATGTAATTATTAACCTGTTTTAAATTATTTTGAATTTGATAAAATACATTTATTTAAGATATAAAGAACCAAGGTAATCACACAAATATAAAATCTAAAAAAGTTTTGATAGAACCTTTATTAGAATAATTCACATCATGTTATTTTGGAAAACTTTCAACAAGTGAAAATTTTAAACAATTGTAAATGTTTAAGCATAAATGTTCTAAATCAATCAATTGTTCCGGTTAATCAAATTTGGCATTGGTTGAAATTGATAGATAAAATAAATTTAATTTGACCAAAATGATATCGTTTGACAAATTTGAACCACTTTCATTTTTCCACCATTCTCGATTACTTTATTGGAGTATTCTTCTATAAAAAACGGTTCCCAAGTATATTGTTAATCTAATTGTGCAAGAAAAATAGTTTGATGCCATGGTATCCAGTTAACGAACTTTATTGTTCTTGAGCATTTCATTGCATGTTTTCAGTTTTTATTACAGTTTGACTGCATTTTTGAATATCAATTGAATTATAAGTTTTGTTAATTGATAAGAAACTGTAATAAAATCTCAATAACTACCAAGAGTTTGTCCAAAATTGACTATTAATTATATTGGAGTGTCAAAAAAGCAAAATTAATAAGAATAGTTAGCTTTGGCAAATTTTCAAACCCATTAATTCTTGTTGAATTCTTCAATTCACCTGGATTATATAAATTTCATTTGTTAAAAAAATTGTAAATATCATCTTGCAAGTTTAGATTTTTATCAATTTATTGAAAGGAAAATATTTTAAAATTCTAAATAAATATGAATTAAAAACAGTAACAAAATCTAAGAACACTTTAAAAATATATCTTAAAATTAATAAAAATAACATTGGTCAAAAGAAAAATTTTGATATTAAAAACTGTCATTCAGGTTCATTTATACAATAGAAATAATCTTGAAACGGTATAATAAAAACCTGGGTTAATTTAGATATAATTTAATATAAAATCAATTAAATTATTAAAACTATTTTATTATAATTAAAAAACTGTAACTTAATGCTAATTTAACCAAATAATATATCTCAACTTCAATTTAATCATTGAGGCTCCCAAACATTTCAAATTTTTTAACCTAGATTCAATCAAGATGTATTTTAATTTTTTTATATACAAACTGTAAAAATAGTTGACTTTTTATTTTAGTTTTGTGTCAATAATTAATTTAAAAATTTTGGTTGATCAAGAACGTTTGATTGAAAGATGTAGTTCAAAATTTTTGATCTGAAATTATCCAGCAAATCGAAACTTTTATAGATGAAAATTTAAATTTTTTCTATGATAAACAAGGTCTTTAATGTTCAACAATTAAATTTATTTAATATTTAAAAACTGTAATTTTTACCAATTTGATTAAATGAAATTATCCTAGTTAAGAGAATTTTATTTTGGCCAATGATTTTGCGACTTAATTTTTTTAACAAGTTCCTTTTGAATTACTAAACGAGTAAAAAATGTTACAAAAACCAAAATACTGATGAAAATATGATTAAAAACATTTATTTAAAACATGGTTTCAAAGCGCATGATTTTTTTTAACTTGATAAAAACTTTTTACTTCGAGTCATTTCAAATTGTTTTCACATAAGTCACACTAAAAACTGTAATCTTGGTAGATTTCTTTAATATAAAGAATCTTGTAATAATACATAAATGATTGGTTTGTATATGGAAAAATTTTTAATTTTACAACAAAGAAATCAATAATCGTGGTTATTCCAACCTAGATCAAATGTAATTACTTTTATATAATTTAATGTGCAAGCTGTAAACATATTCAACTTTTTTTATTTATAATAATAAGCATGTTAAATTAGAATTTGTGGAAAATTAAAAAAACGAATGAATTTTATAAAATAATCTTTTATAATGAAAAATTTATAAACGAAAATATCATGATGAAAAACTGTAATTTTTGTTCATTTATACTTTTTAATTACCTTGATTAAAATTATTTTTGGATTGAAATCAGAGGAGTATTGCATCTAGTTTATAAAATATTATTAGGTCGAATTTTCTTACATTGGTAATTCAAATTTCTTTGATAAACTAGATAAATTTAGTTCAAATAACATTAACCAGTTCTAAAAAATCAATATTGGTCTTACAAACTGTAATTTTATTAAATCAATTGAATGGAAATAAACTTCATAGAGTTTAATTTAAACATGGAAAGGAATATAAGGACATTTTTAATTTTATCTAGCCAATGAAATTTTCAAAACTATAACTAAATCCAAATTTGACACAAGAATATAACTTGAATTAAAATATCTTGGTTGTAAGAACACTGATACTTTCTTGAAATGAGATTAAAAGATCATTAAAATATTGACCAAGCTCAAAAGTTATGTTCATTGATGGGAAACTGTAACAAAATCTTAATGACAACCAAGAGTTTGTCCAAAATTAACTATTAATTATCTTGGACGGGGAATTATCTTGGACACTATTAATAACAATAGATTATTTTGAATTTTTTTAAATATTTACAAAAGTAAATTATTAAATACCAAGCAAAATTATTATTCAAAACGATAAACCGTAACAAAAGCTTAAAATCGAGCAAGAATATCTCTCCAAATTTCCTTTAATTATCTTGGGCCATTTTTGATAAAACTTTCTCTAAATTTTCAAAATTGTAACTAAAACAAAATTTTAAACTAGAATATAATCTGAATTCATTTTAAAACATCTTGGATGTGAACCAAATGCGGCTTTGATATTTTTTTTAACAAGATTGAAAGATCAACTAAATAATTATCAAGATCGAAAGTTATGTTCATTGATTAGAAAACTGTAACAAAATCTGAATAACAACCAAGAGTTTGTCGAAAATTGACTTTTAATTATCTTGGGAGACCTTAAATTCGATATCTTATCAATCTCAAGCTTTTTTCAAATTATTTCAAATTTTTAATTTATTTTGCTGCTCTATCTTTGCTTTATCTAAAATTATGTTAAAAGTCGCATGGTAATATTAATTCTTTGGAAAAAAGTTTTGAAACAAAATAATGCCGAAGCACTTAACACACACTACATACATCACTCATAAGATCAAAATTCTAATTTTGCAAGTTGTAAAAATATTTAACTTTTTAACTTATATGAATCTCAATATTGTGTTAGAATTTATGGGAAATCCTAAATTATATTTATTTTATTTTTCGACAAATATCAAGCTTAATAAGTATAGTCTTGGGAATTTTTTTCTATTGATTCCTTTAATTCTTACCTGATTTAACTGGGATATATATATAAGTTTAATTTGGTGAAAAATTCCAAATATCACAAGAGGTGATATTCTCAATGAATTGCTTGAATATGATCCTCCGTTTCTGAAAACCTATCCTTCTATAAATTTATTCAGAATTGTCCATGCTCATTTGTCAATTTCATTGAGAAGCTCAAATAAATGAGTAATTGAAAACTGTAATTTTTTATTTGAAATTATCCATCTAATCGATACTTTAATAGATGGAACATTTGAATGATTTCTATGAGAACCAAGGTCTTTTTTGTTCAAAAATTATTTAATATTTGAAAACTGCAATTATTACCTATTTGAATGAATGAAATTATCCTAGTTAGAAAAATGTATTGAAAATATGATTAAAAACATTTATTTTAATTATTGTTCCAAAGCGGCTGAGATTTTTTTGGAACTTGGTAAAAACTTTATGCATCGAGTCATTTCAGATTGTTTTCAGTCAAGTCACACTAAAAACTGTAATCTTGGTAGATTTTCTTGATAGAAATAATCCAGTAATAATGTATAAGTGATTGGCTCATTTTTGAAACCATTTAAATTTTACTTCAAAACAATGAAGATCCAACCTAGATCAAATATAATTTGTTTTAAATTAAGATAATTATCTTAAAATCTTGAAAATTTTGCTCGAGTATGAAATTATCAAGTTGAAATTGACATCGAACAATGAATTTGAGAATTAATTTCAAACATTGAAATTATGTTTTGTATAATTTTAATGTGCAAGCTGTAAAAATAGTAAAAAAAAATCATAAAATTTATTCAATATTTTATTAACAAGCACAATTAATTTTAGTGGCCAATAAATAATAATTTATTTATAAATTATTTAAAATTTGAAAACTGTAATTTTTACCAATTTAATTAAATAAAATTACCATAGTGAAAACAATTTTATGTTGTTTTAATTGATATATTAACTTTTTTTTAACAAGTTCCTTTTAACAACACTAAAAGAGTAAAAACTGTTACAAAAACCGAAAAAGTATTAAGAATATGATTAAAAACAATTATTTATATTCTGGTTATTTGACGTCCTATGCTTTTTTAACTTGATAAACAAGATAAATTAAGTTCGATTATTTTTAATTAATTATATAAAAAAATTCTATTTTGGTCTAACAAACTGTAATTTTATTAAATCAATTGAATGGAAATAGTCTTCATACAGATTAATTCAAACATGGTATAGAGACCAAAAGGTTTTTAAATTTTACCTAGCCAATCAAAGTTCTAAACTGTAACTAGATCCAAATTAAATATAAGAATATAACTTGAATTAAAATTAAAATATCTTGGGGTTCCAGAGAGACTGATATTTTTTTGAAATGAGATTAAAAAATTAACAAAATAATGACCAAGTTCAGAAGTTATGTTCATTGATGGAAACTGTAACAAAATCTCAATAACAACCAAGAGTTTGCCCAAGATTGATTATTAATTATCTTGGAATGCAACCAGATCCCCGTCTTATTAATTTCATGCTTTTTTCAAATTCGATTAGAATTTTTCAAAATAAACTATCATGTTTATTTCACTACTATCAAAGTATTTTATAATATTGCTAGGACGAATATCCTTACCTGGATTAGTTCAAGTTTCATAGATAAACAAGATAAATTAAGTTCAAATATTTTTAACCAGTTCTAAAAAATTAATTTTGATTTTAAAAACTGTAATTATTTTAAATTTATTGAATGGAAATAATCGGCATACTGTTTAATTTAAACATGGTAAGAAGAGACCAAAGGAGTTTTCAATTTTATCTAGCCAATGAAATATTCAAAACAGTAACTAAATCCAAATTTGATATAAGAATATAACTTGAATAAAAATTAAAACATCTTGGGTGTCAAGAGGATGAGAGATTTTTTTTTGAAATAAGATTAAAAGATTAATAAAATAATGACCAAGCTCAGAAGTTATGTTCCTTTGGAAACTGTAAAAAAATCTGAATAACAACCATGAGTTTGTCCAAAATTGACTATTAATTATCTTGGACAAGGCAAAAACAAACAATAAGAATATTAAGGTAGAACAAACTTTTCTAATTTCTTAATTCTTGTTAAATTCTTCAATTCACCTGGATTATATAAATTTCACTCAGTAAAAAAAGTGACAAATATCATCTCGCAAGTTTAGATTTTATCAATTTATTGAAAGAAGAATATTTTAAAATTCTAAAAAATATGAATTAAAAACTTTAATAAATTCTATTAGCTTAAACAATTTAATATATCTCAAAATCATTAAAAATTATATTGGGCCAGGGTAATGGACAATTTTTTTAAATAACATTTATCCAATATGCTTAATTCCTAAACCCAGTACAATTTTGATATTACAAACTGTCATTTAAGTTAATTTATCCAATAGAAATAATATAGAAACGGTGTAAGATAACCCTGGATTAAGCACCCATCTGATTTCAATTTAATATAAAATCAATTAAATTTTTAAAACTATTTATTTATAATTAAAATAAAACTGTAAAGCTAACTTAAATCAAGAATATATATTAACTTTAATTTAAACCTAGTCACTTTTGATGTTTTTAATCAAGACACATTTTTTTCTCGCGATAATTATCAAGTTTTTAAAATAATATTGAGCCTGATGTTTTAATGAATTTAAAAAGTTCATTGTTTCATTTATCAAACTTTTTTATCAAGTTAACGTAATATTAACATTACATACACAACGTAGCAAGGTGCCAATGATTTGAGAGCTTAGTCCTGTATAATCCTAACGTTTTTTAGAATTGACCTTGCGAATTTCTCACCAAAATATGATGGTTATTTAACAACTAATTTTTGAATTGAATTAATAATTGCATGATTAACTTTGATTAAATTACAATATTGGAATCTCATTTATAAATCTCATAAAAATTCCATGTGATTTTGAATTGTACTTTTAGCCTTGATAACATTTTAATACTTGATTATATTAATAAACAAGTAGAACCTAGTTTTTTAACCCTTGATATTTTTATTTGTAAAAACTGTAATAATATAATCGAGTTGAGCTGTTATTATCAACTAGGTGAAATTATTTCAAATTGGTCATATCAATACTCGAATTTTTATATAAATTATCAATAGCTGAATATTGAACTACCTTGGTAATTAAAATTAACCCATAAAAAATATAAAGTTTAAAACTGTTAGCAAATCCTAAAAAAATATATAGATAATTAACAAGTACAATACATTCTAATGGTTTTAATCGAATAAGTATAGAATTTTTGTTACAAGTTAAGTTTATTTGAATTCCGAATATTATATACAAGTCTAGACATGGTCTTTCAAAAACATCAAATTAACAATTTTTTTTTAATTTAACAAGGTATTACAAAATTTCAAGCTCATTAATCAACTATAATCACAACATACAATTTGGAACAAGGCAAATAAACTAATCCTCGCTAATTAACTACAAAGGGATTTGACATTAATTAAAAATAGAGATTAAAATACTTAACATTTTTTATTCAAACGGAATATATTCTTATCATTGGATTCAAAGTTAAATATAGACTCAATTTTGGACTCAATTTGTGACTAAAGATGTGATAATTACTGTATTTTTCGCCTCAAAAGACAATTTTCATACAAAAAAGTGAACAGAATTTCATTCCACCCATTAGTGTGTAAGACACAGATGTCTGTCCCTATTATTCCCTGTCCTTCGCAACAGTTGTCACATCACAACCACTGCTAAACACCTCATTATTCTTCTCATCATTAGTGGTGTCGTTCCCTGTCTTCAGCTCTTCTATAGGTTTGTCAACGATTTTCTCCTCACATATCTCCCCCTCCGATGAAGGGCTGGGCGTTTCCGGTTCGGTCTTCAGCTGCTGATGGGTTCGGGTCCTAAGACTGCCGAACAGTTTGCCGAACCTCTTCCGGAAGCCCTTCTGTTCGGTGATGTAGTAATGGCTGTCCTTTATCTTCGATGTCTTCGAAGGTAAGTCGTGGTCGTCTTTGGAGCGCCGTCTGGAGGGCTGTCCATTGTTCACCTTATTTACGGCCATCATTTTCAATTGTTCCCGCTCCTTTTCAATTGACTTGTGTATCTCGGCCATTTCAACATCGTCAACGCTCTTGGACTGTCGTCTCCTTGGTGCGACTGCGGCTATTCGAGCTTGGTGCTGCTTCTGTTTGGCCAGGTTGATTACCGGTCCGATGTCCGAGGCAACGGCCACGCTTATTCCCACCTAGTTAAAATTGAAATTGTTTTAAGTTTTTGCTTCTGGGTTCTTTTTTTTAATTAAGGTAATTATCCTAATGAAACTTTTAATGAGATTTTGAAAAGTTTGCTTGATAATTAATTTGAAGACCTTAAGCAATGAGTTTGAAAACTAATGTCAAACACAGACTGCAATTAATTGGATACGTGTTTGACATTTGAAAATGTTTTGCTCTGATTGTTTGATAAACTAGGAGAAAATGTCATGTTTGAAAATGTTAACAAGCACGTTTAGAATTAGCAGCTAGTAAAATTAATCTTTTGATTTATTTTAAAATTTTAATTTGCTAGCTGTAATATTGAACACTATATTTTATATAAAAATTTACACTAGGTTCTATATTTTTGGACGAATGTATTCAATACTTATTTTAAACTAGTACAATTTGTGTACGATAAATATCAAATATGACATTCTAAAAATAAACAATCTTAGTTGGGTAATTTAATTTCAAATTCAAATTTGAAAATAAACTTGAAACTGTTATTAAATCATCATGTTGAGTGAGAATATGACTGAAAAATATTTAATAGAATCTTGGCATACTTTCAGCTGTGACTTTTTTTGGATTTTTATAAAAGAATTTGAAATAAATTATCAAGCTAATCAAAGTCATTATTTTTGTAATATTTTCCAATAATTTAAAATAATGTTCATGATAAAATTTTATGCAAGTTGTTTTTATCAAGAGAGATTTTAAAAACTGTAAATATTCTTGATTCTTTTTAGCGAATTAGCTTTTATTTGAACAAAAATTTATTTGGAAAAAACTCAAGTGTTTGTCAATTTTATGCTCAAGGATATTTAATATAATTAGTTAAACTTTCTTCCCGTTCATATTTCTCATTAAATTTTTCAATTTATTCGGATGACTCAATTAAGTCCATTCTATCCATGTTTCAAAATATCTATCAAGTTCATTTAAGTAATTTTCATTTTAAAAACTGTATTTAAATACTAAAGAAAATTTTAATTTTAATTTAAAATTAATTATAACAAACTTGGCCTCAGCTTCTTCTGGATATTTTTTTCAGCAAGAATAAAAAAAAATTAACACAACATCTCATTTTCAATTAATTATATTCAAGCAATTTTCAAAACAATCAAGCTTAAAAAACTGTAACAAAATCTCAATAACTATCAAGAATTTGTCTAAAATTAACTATTTATTAACTTGGCATGTATGGTAAAAAGTTTTTATTTTGAACTAGATGAAAAAATAATGACCAAGATACTTACATCACTGATCTCATCGTCAATATATGCGTTTCCAACGGATTTACTCCTTCTCCTCATCTGTTCATTGTTTGAGTCATTTCTCATACGTTTTTGTTTCCGAAGTTTACGTAAACGTAACGACTCTCTCAACGCACGGGTAAGGGTCTGAAGGGAACCCCACGTCGATGACCGTAGTCGGGGTCTGTCCTGTGATGATGAAGACATGTCCTCAAAAAAAATTCACTGAAAAAACGGCTTATATTTGATAACAAACTTATTTGACAAACATTTTATAGATAAAAGGCTCAGAATATTCTGTGCTCTGACTTCGGGGCACTTCACAGTGTTTTTCGCTCAGAATATAATTCACATCAAAAGCTTATCCTATTTTATCGAATACAAAGAAATGGCTTTTCATATGCCCTGTGCTCTGAATGCTGTGCTCTGTCAGTCAATAAGCACTACCTCTTCAGTCTACAGACAAAAGGAAAGCCTATTCTCTATGTAAGTGCTGTTTGTTAGGTATGTGTAGCACAGGTTCGTTATGATGAGTGAAGTGATGCTGCGTTACATCGAACCATACATTTATGTATTTAGCGAACCAGTGCTGAGCAAAAGGTGGCTATCCCTGAGGCTCATTGTAGGTTGATAAAAATAAAGGGCACAGAAAATGTCGTATCCCAAGATAATATAAAATTAAAATTGAGTTAAAATTACAGCTAGCAAAAGTGTAAAATTCCTATTTAGGTCGAATTGAAAGGAAACTCCATCATTATTGAAACTATCATAAGGTTTATTTTTATTTAGCTTGTTTGTTTAATTTACAGCCTGCAGAAAAATGGAAATTTTAGATTACTTATTTGCTAGATTCAAAATAAAAATTCAAACTTATTATCCCTTCACGAATTAAATATGAAAATAATAAGAATTTTTTATATTTTGGACCCGACCCCCACCCCCTGCACATCACTGACTTGTTTTCAAATCATATTCCGTGCGTTACCTAAATATAGACATTTCATATAAAATCTTGAATTTATTGATGACGTGATAGAGAGCAGCGGGTATTGAAATATTGATGTCTTGGTATTTACTCTTGTTATACGAAAAATCATTAAAAATTGAATAAATCTTTTGCTTAACATTTGATGAGTTGTTTCGGTTTTCCAGACATTTGTTTCTTTCGATTCTTTTATTTCTATATATAATTGAAAAGTGTTTTCAAAAACATTTTTCTATAGATTTCTGAATAAATAAAACGAAAAAAATATTTGACTTTTGTATTGAAATATATTTTTAACAAATTTTATGTTTATTTTATTCCTATTATTATATATTCAGGTCTCGAATTACCTTGCTAGGTTAATAATCTTAGTGGGAGAGCATAAATAGTAGCTTTTCAGATAACCCAGCAATTCCTATATCAAGAAAAGTCAATATTTTTTCAAATAATTTAAAATTGAATTTAAAATTCATTATTCAGTTTTCCTGTGAATAGATTTTAATCGAAACATATTTTATTGAATTATTCATCTTGATAGAATTATGACCTAGATAAAATTCAATTTAAAGTGTATATTCATGTTTTGAAATAATCCTATTTAGTATTTGAACTAAAATTCATTGTTATTCTTAAACCTGGAATAAAACGATAGAATAATAATCTTTTTATTTTGAATTTTATCGATTTGCAAGATTATAATCTTCAAAATTTAAGTAACAGAAACAATTATCCCAAAATTCAATCTTGATAGATTTTCTTGATATATCAAACAATATATTATCTAAACATTACAGCTCAACAGAAAATTGCAAGTATATCAAATTTTCGTCGAATTTTCAATCAAGCGACAATTTCCTGAATATAACAAGAATAGAATTTTATCCGACAAAATACTTTCACAAAAAACTAATTACAAAAATTTTCATTAAATACTCATTTGATTTGTTATTCAAAAAGCATTGAAATTAATTTCCTTTTGCTTTCAAACCAATGACTCAATTGATTCCCTTTTCTATTGATTTTTTCGCTCAAATATTGTTATAATAAATTGGTTTTTGAAAATAGAGTCGTCTCTCTCTCTCTCTCTCTCTCTCTCTCTCTCTCTCTCTCTCTCTCTCTCTCTCTCAA
>JAQIXV010000768.1:0-18283 GCA_034700625.1 Tectocepheus velatus
ATCATCCAGTATAAAAATTCAAATATGAAAATTGTTCTTGTTCCAAATGAGTTATTGATTTTACCCAATTTTTACCTTACTCATACAGCTTACTCGGATCGTTCGCTTGACATTGAATATAATGAAAAGCATTTATATCTCCAAAGAAAAATGGAAAATTACCAAGCTCGTGATAGGGACGAAATTCTGACAGATTTTACTAAAAAATATAATCGGGATCTTTTTTTAAATAATTTGACCAAGTTCCTTCACGTGGCTCACGTTAATCAGCCACTGCTTTATGAATGTTATCTTGAATTTGAAAATAGAGATAGAATCAAATGCCCATCAAGTGAACCTGCAATTTATTATTTCTCGCACATATATTTAATCATCGTCACTCGAAATTTATTGGAAACTTTCCAAGATGGAGAAGCAAGACAAATTAAATCTTATTTGGAAAAATCAAAATTGAAGAAAATTTTAATATCGACAAACGAAACATATAAAACACTACAAGTTGTCCTGGTCAACAATTTTTTTGAACAAGTTTAAGTCAGTTACTTTATGAATATGAGCGTGCAAAATGTGATCACTGTCGAAAAAAACAATTGAGAAGATTTAATTCTGCAAGAGCACAATATCATATAGAATTTACACCCAAAAAATGTCCAAGGCTCGGGCCTGATTTAATTGAAAAGCAGCGTGCTAACCGAAACTATCTAGATTGTTTTAATAAGTATCTGAATGAGTCATTGGGCTGTATTCTACCACATTTTTTTCGCTTAGAAAGAGATTTAAAATATTTTGGTTACAAATTTTGTGATAATGAATTTTTGCAAACTCATCATGCTCAAAATCCTAACTCAATTCGTGAGATACAATTGATCAAACAGCAGTGTCATGACACCTATCAGGATAACTGCGAAGATTTATCAATTGAGTCTCATCAATTTTCATTAGGATACACCGAAGACAACACTACGATAGTTAACATAATACCCAAGTACACAATCAATTTGAATTACCAAGAACAATTAAAAATGGATTTTAATGACTTATTCTATAATGTGGGCGGAATTATCGGGATGTGGATCGGGTGGTCAGTCGTCTCGATTGAATCTTTATTCAATCTATTTTCCAAAGCAACTTGCAAATTATATTATAAAATTCATTAATTGAATATAAAGCTATTATATGAATTAATTTTGATTTTGCTGGATAATTTAATTTTTCGATAACTTAAAATAAAAACTATTGAGCAATGGTCCGCAAGTGAGGTCAATCA
This sequence comes from Tectocepheus velatus, assembly GCA_034700625.1. Lineage (NCBI taxonomy): Eukaryota > Metazoa > Arthropoda > Arachnida > Sarcoptiformes > Tectocepheidae > Tectocepheus > Tectocepheus velatus. The sequence goes on from JAQIXV010000768.1 coordinate 1,268, forward strand.
CAAGAGTGTAAACAAAACTATAATAAAAATAAAAGTTTAGTCAAAAAACAATTGAATTGAGTTATACTCACATCTATTGAAATATATTTTCTGTAATAAATTGTTTTTTTTCTAATTCTCTCACTTATTATAACAAAATATGACCAGGTGAATTTTCTCATAAATTTACTATCAAATTGAGAACTGTAATAGGATATAAAAGCATATCATGCTTTACCCAAAAAGTTAACTTGATAAGATATGGTTTAAAATCGAGAGAAGAAATTATTTTTATAAATTTAAACAGTAAATATAAATTGATGCCTTGTTAAGATTGCAGGTGGTAATCCAATAATTTTATTTATTCTCAATAATATATGTCAAAACATTTTCAATTTTATATATGAGCTTGATTGAAAATTGATTAGAATATAGTTTTGCAGTTAGCAAAGCTGGCAGTATCATTTGGATGCTTTCCATTCGAGCATTTCGGGTTGGTAATCTGTTTGAGCATGGTCGGATTTTTCTTCAGCCAATAGTTCCTGCAATCACTGCAATCGATTACTCCGTCGTTTGTCGTGATATTATTTTTATCATTTAATTTCAAAAACGGTTCAAATATTTTCTCATCGAAGTGTGAGAATTGTACTGGCTTAGATTTGTTCACTGGCGACACTGGCCACTGGTTGTCCAAAATTATTGAGCAAGGTCTTTTTAATTTAGTTAGTGAGTGCTCTGCAAACCCGGAAATGTTGAGAAACATATTTTCCGTAATAAATAAGAATAGCCTCTCTTTTGACTCTTCATTGATTTCAAATGTATTTTCATGAATAGTATCAATTGATGTATAGCTTATATCAATTTCAGTGATGCTTTTGAAAGTTGAAAATACGTTTTCACCAATTTTTTTAATTGATTTTCCAAAGAATGCAATAGTTTTCAATTGATCATGCTTATTATTGAAGGCTTTAGATGGGATTTCAGTTATATTATTATCACTTAACCACAAAGTATCAAGTTTGATGAATTTGTTGAAAGCTTCAAAGATTGAGTGATCAGGTGATGATAATAATGGATTATCCATTATATAGAGATTAGTTGTTACTTGGTCAGTTGTATAGAAGGCTTTATTATGGATTGTTTTCAACTTAGAACAGTGTCTGACACTAATTATCTCAAATGTGATGTCACTGAATGTGTTGTCCTTTAATTCAGTGATAAAAGTATTACTCAAAGAAAAATGATAGAAATGTTTTTGAGTTTTGGTTAAATTCTTTTCCAGTGTTTGAAATATTTTAACCAAATCTATGTCTTTATTACCCCCGCAATAAATTTGGCCAATACTACAATTGCACGGCTCAAGTAGATTCTTGGGCGGACAGAATGAGGTGTCGGCACTCGAGGAGATGTCAATCACAAGAAGTGATGACAAGAGTGTAAACAAAACTATAATAAAAACAAAAGTTTAGTAAAAAATCAATTAAATTGAGTTATACTCACGTCTATTGAAATACATTTTCGGTAATAATTTTGTTTCTCTAATTCTCTGAACTATTATAACAAAATATGAGCAGGTGAAAAAATTCTCATAAATTTTATATAAAATTGAGAACTGTAACAGGATATGAAAGCATTTCATAAGTTACACAAAATGTTAACTCGATAAGATATGGGATTAAACGGTATATCAATTATTTTTAATAATTTTAAACAATAAATAAAAATTGATGCTTTGATAAGAATCTAAGTGGAAATTTTGAAATTTTATTTATCCTATGTTAATTACATTTTGAATTTTTCATATGAACTCGATTGAAAATTGATTAGAATATACTTTTGCAGTTAAGAAAGTTGGCAGGATCATTTAGATACTTTCCATTTGAGCATTTTGGGTTGTTAATCTGTTTGAGCATGGTCGGATTTTTCTGCAGCCAATAGTTCCTGCAATCACTACAATCTAGTGATCCGATCGATGAAATGATATTATTTTTATCATTTAATTTCAAAAACGGTTCAAATATTTTCTCATCGAAGTGTGAGAAATGTTTGTCCACTGGCGCACTCAAAATTATTGTGCAAGGTTGTTTGAATTTGATCAGCGAATGTTCCGCAAACCCCGAACTGTTGAGAAACTTATTTCCTATAATATATAGATTTAGCTTTAGGTTTGACCCTTCATTGAATTCAAAAGTATTTTCAGGAATAAAATCAATTGATGTATAGCTTAGATGAATTTCGCTGATGTTTTTGAAATTTGAAAATACTTTTTCACCAATTTTTCTAATTGATTGTCCGAAGAATGCAATAGTTTTCATTTGATCATGCTTATTTTTGAAGGCATTAGACGGGATTTCAGTTATATTATTATCACTTAAACAGAAAGATATAATTTTGGTGAATTTGTTGACAGCTTCAAATATTGAATTATCAGGTGACGATAATAACGGATTATCCATTATATAGAGATCAGTTGTTACTTGGTCAGTTTTTGTGAAGGCGTTCTTATGGATTGACATCAATTTTAGACAACGGTATATATCGATTACATCGAATGTGATGTCACTGAATGTGTTTTCCTTCAATTCAGTGATAAAAGTGTTACTCAAATAAAATTGTTTGAAATGTTTTTCATTTTGCGTTAAATTTTTTTCCAGTGTTTGAAAAACTTTAACTAAATCTAAATTTTCATTATTAAGACAAAAGAAATCATCGTTTCTGCAAATGCAGGGCTTTATTAGTTGACTGTCCGGACAGACACTCGAAGTGATGTCAATCACAAGAAGTGATGACAAGAGTGTAAACAAAACTATAATAAAAACAAAAGTTTAGTCAAAAACCAATTGAATTGAGTTGTACTCACAACTATTGTAATACATTTTTCCTGATTTTTTTTTAAATTTTTATTGTCTGGAATTTTTATAGTCATTAATAAAAATGAACAGGTGGCTAAATTCTTACCAATTCCAAACTTGATTCGACAGTAATACTGAATGAATCAGATAAAAGATAATTTGGACAAAACTAACAGGTGTATGATTAGTTTTCACCAAAAAATTTCACCGTAAATAAGAATTTATGCCTCGATAAGGCATCCAGATAAAAGTTCACATACATGTATTTTATTTATCATCAATAATATAGGTCATAACATTTTGAATTTTTCCATATGAGCTCAATTGAAAATTGATTAGAATATACTTTTGCAGTTAACAAAGTTGGCAGTATCATTTGGATACTTTCCATTCGAGCATTTCGAGTTTACAACCTTTTTGAGCATGGTCGGATTTTTCTGCAGCCAATAGTTCCTACAATCGCGGCAATCAAGTGAGAAGAAACCGTCCGATGAAAAGATAATATTTTTATCATTTAATTTCAAAAACGGTTCAAATATTTTCTCGTCGAAGTGTGTGTCCACTGGCGTATCCATATGAATTGTGCATGGTCGTTTGAATTTAGTCAGCGAATGCTCTGCAAACCCCGAACTGTTGAGAAACTTATTTTCCGTAAGATATAGGTTTAGACTTAGGTTTGACTCTTCATTGAATTCAAAAGTATTTTCATGAATTAAATCAATTGATGTTTGGCTTATATCAATTTCAGTGATATTTTTGAAATTTGAAAATACGTTTTCACCAATTTTTCTAATTGATGATCCGGAAAAATAAATACTTTTCAATTGATCATGCTTATTTTTGAAAGCATTGGATGGGATTTCAGTTATATTATTATCAGTTAAATAGAGAGTTTCAAGTTTGGTGAATTTGTTAAAGACTTCAAATATTGAGTTATCAGTTGATGATAATAATGGATTACCAGTTATGAAGAGCCAATTTGTTACTTGGTCAGTCTTGGTGAAGGCGTTCTTATGGATTGACTTCAAATTAAGACATCGGTGTATAGTTATGTCATGGAATGTGATGTCACTGAATGTGTTTTCCTTCAATTCAGTGATAAAACTGTTATTCAAATAAAATCCATTCAAATGTTTTTCAGTTTTGGTTAAATTCTTTTCCAGTGTTTGAAATACTTTAACCAAATCTATGTCTTTATTACCCCCGCAGGACATTTGGCCATAACTACAAGTACAAGGGTCAAGTAGTTTCGCTGGTGGACAGTATGGGATACTCGAGGAGATATCAATCACATGAAGTGATGACAAGAGTGTAAACAAAACTATAATAAAAATAAAAGTTTATTCAAAAACCAATTAAATTGAGTTTTACTCACATCTATTGAAATACATTTTTCCTGAATTTATTTTTTTTCCTTCAATTTTTATAGTATTTAATAAAAAATAACAGGTTGCTAAATTCTCATAAATTCCAAACTCGATTGGTTAGTAATACCGAATTTATCAGATAAAAGATAATTTGAACAAAACTTGCAGGTGTATGATTTCAAAAAAAAATCCTTGATCCTTCATACCGTAAATAAAAATTGATGCATTGATAAGGCATCCAGATAAAAATTCACATATTTTATTTATCCTCAATAATATAGGTCATACCATTTTAAATTTTTGTTATGAGCCCGAATGAATATTGATTAGAATATACTCTTGCAGTTAACAAAATTGTCAGAATCATTTAAGTATTTTCCATTCGAGCATTTGAGGAACTTTTCATATTTGTTCATAATCTGTTTGAGCATGGTAGGATTTTTCTGCAGCCAATAGTTCCTGCAATCACTGCAGTCGAGTAATCCTTCCGATAAAATGATATTATTTTTATCATTTAATTTCAAAAACGGTTCAAATATTTTCTCATCGAAGTATGGGAAGTGTGTGTCCACTGGCGAATCCATAAAAATTGTGCATGGTCGTTTGAACTTAGTCAGAGAATGCTCTGCAAATCCCGAACTGTTGAGAAACTTATTTCCTACAAGAGTTAGGTTTAGCCTTTGGTTTGACTCTTCATTGAATTGAAAGGCATTTTCAGGAATAGAATCAATTGATGTCCAATATATTGTGATAACCTCAAGATTTTTAAAATTGAAAAACACGTTTTCACCAAGCTTTTTGATCGAACTTCCTTCAAATGTAAAAGCTTTCATATGATCTGGTTTATTTTTGAAAGCTTTCGCTGGAATTTCAGTTATATTATTGGAAATTAGATAAATAGCTTCAATTTGAACAAATTTGCTTAATGTTTCGTAAATAGAATTATCAGGTGAAGACAATTTACGATTATTACTTATATATATTATTGATGTTACTTGGTCAGTGTTTACGAAGGCGTTCTTATGGATTGTTAATAAGTTGTAACAAAATGAGATATCAATGAAATCGAATGTTATGTCACTGAATGTGTTTTCCTTCAATTCAGTGATCGCTCGGTTAGACAAATAAAATCGTTTGAAATGTTTTTGAGTTTTGTTTAAATTCTTTTCCAGTGTTTTAAATATTTGAACCAAATCTATGTCTTCATTACCCACGCATTGAATCATATCGTCTCCACAACTGCAGGGCTTCAGTAGATTACTGTCCGGACAGACACTCGATGTCATGTCAATAACAAGAAGTGATGACAAGAGTGTAAACAAAACTATAATAAAAAATGGTTTAATCAAAAAATCTTTTAAATTGAGTTATACTCACTTCTATTGAAATACATTTTCTGTAATAAATTGTTTTTTCTAATTCTTTCAAATATTATAACAAAATATGACCAGGTGAAAATTTTCTCATAAATTTACTATCAAATTGAGAATTCTGATACAGGATATGAAAGCATATCATACGTTACCCAAAAAGTTAACTCGATTAGATATGGACTAAAATAAAAACAATTAGTTTTTATAATTTTAAACAGTAAATAAAAATTGATGCTTTGATAAGATTGCTGGTGGAAATTCAAAAATTTTATTTATCCTCAATAAAATAGGTTCAAAACATTTTAAAATTTATATATGAGCTGGATTAAAAATTGGTTAGAATATACTTTTGCAGTTAACAAAGTTGGCAGTATCATCCGGGTACTTTCCATTCGAGCATTTTGAGTTGTTAATCTGTTTGAGCATGGTCGGATTTTTCTGCAGCCAATAGTTCCTGCAATCACTGCAGTCGAGCGATCCGTCCCATGAATTGATAATATTTTTATCATTTAATTTCAAAAACGGTTCAAATATTGTCTCATCAAAGTGTGTGTCCTCTGGAGAATCCAAATAAATTGTACAAGGTCGTTTGATTTGAGTTAATGAGTGCTCTGCAAACCCCGAACTGTTGAGAAATTTATTTCCATTCAGATATAGATTTAGCCTTAGGTTTGACTCTTCATTGAATTGAAAGGTGTTTTCAGGAATAGAATCAATTGATGTCCGATATATTATGATAACCTCTAGATTTTTTTAACTTGGAAAACACGTCATTACCAAGATTTTTGATGGGATTTCCTTCCAAAGTGATACCTTTAATATGATCTTGCTTATTTTTGAAGGCGTTTGAAGGTATTTCAGTATTATGTTATTGTCAGCTAAATAGAATATTTGTTCTTGAGCAAATTTACTTGCTGCTTCGATGACTGAGTTATCTGGTGATGTTAATTTAGGTTTGTTACTTATAAACAGCCAAATTGTTACTAGCTCAGTTGTATTGAATGCGTTCTTGTGGATTGATTTTAAGCCGTCACAGTTTTCGATAAAAATCTTATCAAATGTGATGTCACTGAATGTGTTTTCCTTCAATTCAGTGATCAAGGCATTAGTCAAATGAAATTCATTGAAATGTTTTCCAGTTTTCGGTAATTGTTTTCCCAGTGTTTGAAACATTTGAATCAAATCTAAGGCTTGAAAACGGTTTCCGCAAACAATAACATCTTTATTACAACTGCATGGCTTCAGTAGACTACTGTCCGGGAGACATAATGCTCAACATTTCTCAAACAATAATTTTTAATATAAATATTCAATTATTATAAACTGTTTACCAAGTTCATAAATGTTTCAAATGAACAACAAAAATCTTGACTCTTTTCAATGAGTGGAGTCAATTATCTTTAAAACTGTAATAAAATCAAAAGATATATTAAAAATTAATTGAATTGAGTTTTATTTTCACTTATTCGAATAAATTGTTTCAGAAAAATATACTTTTCATCCAAGATTTTTCAGAAATAAAATTGAACATTAGAAAATACTTTTTCTATTAATCGAAATTTTGAATTTTTTATATTGAGCATGTGAAAAATTTCTCACAAAAAAACTTGATAAGGTTAAAGTTTGCAATTTGAAGTTTTATTCATTTTCAATAAATTCATTCAACAAAATTGGTCATAAAATGCTTCAATTACAATTTTAAAAAATGCTTTCAAGTAAAAATCATTAAAGACGAGCTAAGGAACTTTAATTGACCTTTCTTTGATCTATTTAATAATCAGCCTAGTTTATATCAAAATAAAAGTATCGCCCAGACACCCCCGAAAAGTTAACCTACTAATACCCCTGTAGCCGCTCATTCTTAATTGCGAATGACCATTCAATGGTTGCAAATGGTTACCATTATATCACACTAGCTATGATAAAATTATATTTTGGATTCGTCAATTAATTTTAAAAATATGATTAATAATCGTGTTGAGCTGAATTTTGTTGAAGTTCTTTAGTTTATCTGGTTTTTGATATTTGAAAACAAAAACTGTAAGAAAAATAAACTTCTTAATCAAAATCCTTGTTATTAATATTTTACTTATCGCACAATAATAACTACATTTCAAGTTAAATGTCAAATGCTGAAATAATTGTTACCATGGGTTTAATGAGCGATAAAAAATGCTTATTTAAAGACTTACAAGACTTTTGTAATCATTCAAACATTTTCCATAATATTAAATAACCCTTTGTTTCAAAAAAACATTGAATTGGAAACCCATTGAAGTTCTGCTTAAGCTTGTGAAATGAAGCCAGGTGATCTAATCAAAGTGTTTAGGAAAGGCTACACGCACTGGGCTATTGTTGACACAATTGAGAACAAAAATGTCTGGTGTTATCACATAACTAATCTGGTAAAAAAAATTTCAACCAACGCTCAAATGAAAAGGGAAGTCCTAGAACAAGTTGCTGGGGAATATCAATACACTATTGATAACCAGGAAGCCAAGGGACAACGACTATTGAAACTATCTCGACAGGAATTGCCAAAGTACAATATTGTTCGGGGTATTTTGAAAGAATTTGAGGACAGGACAGTTAACTACAATTTGTTTGACTTGAATTGCCAACACTTCGCCACGTTTTGTAAGTACGGCATCGGATGGTCTACTCAGGCAGAGGTTGTACGTTACTCCCCTTACTCTTAATCTAATCTGTATTTAGAATAAAATGTTTTTATCGATATTTTGTTTGAAATAATTTATCTCTTTATTTGTTTTACTGGAATAAAGTGATCTTTTATTCTTGTAGTTTACAAGATTGTGTAATATAAAATTAATATTGTAAAATTGACTATAATAATTTTGGGATGAAATGTCTGTGATTTTATTTGATTTGTTAGAATAAATTAAATATTTTTGATTTTGAACTGATTGTTTGCTAATTATATTTACATAGATTAAGATTCATGATTATTCTTATCGCAAAATAATATTTTTCAATTCTAACAGTCAAAGTTCCTCGTTTCTATGGGTTTAATCATGGTTTTAGATTAAAATATCTTTAAATAAGACGTAACATTTTTTATTACTTGAAAAAAATTTTCCTAATAAGTTATTGCAATAAATTTTGTCATCATTGAAATATTTACACAATATTTGGAATTTGATTCGGAAAAAAATTAAATGGGCAAGTCAACAAGCGAAGATTCAGGAGGCTCTAAAATAAATCCAAGTGACCTCATAAAAGTCGAAAGGAAAGTCCTGTTCGTCCTGTCCTACACGCACTGGGCTATTGTCGATTCAATTGAAGGCGAAGATGTCTGGTGTTATCACATAACTAATCTGGTAAATAATTGTTCGAATACTTATCCAAATCATATTTCAACAAACGGTGAGATCAAACGGGAAAAACTCGAGACAATAATTGGCCAAGATAAATATTTTATTGATAACCAGGATAATCAAGGAAGCTCTCTATTGCAAATATATGATCAAAAGTTGCCAGACTTCCATAAAGTACGCGGTATTTTGAAAAAAATTGAAGGCATGAAAGTTAACTACAAGCTGTTCTATTTGAATTGCGAATACTTTGCCACATTCTGCAAGTATGGCATCGGTTGGTCATTCCAAGGGGCATTTGGAGCACTAGTAGCAGCAGGAGCAGGAGAAGTAGTGTTACAAAGTGTAATGGCAGCCTTGGCAGCCTTGGCAGCAGGACAAGGAGCAGTAGTGTTATCAAGTATAATGGCAGCCTTGGTAGCCTTGGCAGCAGGACAAAAACAAGTAATGTTACCAAGTATAATGGCAGCCTTGGCAGCAAGACAAGGAGCAGTAGTGTTAACAAGTGTAATGGCAGCCTTGGCAGCCTTGGCAGCCGTGGGAGCCTTGGTAGGCGTGGCAACCTTGGCAAGACAAGGAGCAGTAGTGTCACCAAGTGTAATGGCAGACTTGGCAGCCGTGGCAGCCTTGGCAGCCTTGGCAGCCTTGGGAGCCTTGGCAGCAAGACAAGGAGCAGTATTGTTACCAAGTGTAATGGCAGCCTTGGCAGCCTTGGCAGCCTTGGCAGCAAGACACGGAGGAGTACTGTCACCAAGTGTAATGGTAGCCTTGGCAGCCTTGGCAGCCTTGGCAGCCGTGGCAGCAGGACAAGGAGCAGTATTGTTACCAACTGTAATGGCAGTCTGGGCAGCCTTGGCAGTCTGGGCAGCCTTGGCAGCCTTGCCAGCAGGACAAAAACAAGTAATATTACCAAGTATAATGGCAGCCTTGGCAGCAAGACAAGGAGCAGTAGTGTTACCAAGTGTAATGGCAGCCTTGGCAGCCTTCGCAGCCTTCGCAGTAGGACAACAATTACTATTGAGGCGAATTTACAAGAATATTATTCGCATCGAAAAGGGGAACAATAATCTTGAAGATGGTATGCTAGCAACATTTCGAAAGGAATTTCTTGGTGAAATTTAAACATATCGGTTCTGGAAGAAGTAATTGATGCGTAAATTTAAATTTTAGCTAAATTTTTATCATTTTTTAATGTTCTGTATTCATCTATTGAAAAAATTTTGAATCCTTGCAGTCTTTTAAATTTCGTTACACCAGTGGATGTGACTCAGTGTTACACTCAGGCGTCTGATTGAGTCTGCAGTGTATCAAAGGTTGGGCTTTCTTTTGATTAAAAGAATGACACTTTGACTCATCTATTTAATGCCTATTATTCAGTCTTATTAAGTATTATAACCAATTAAATCAATTTGATTACTCATAAGGCGTAATAGGCGTTAGTGTAAGGACTCCAAAGTCTGCAGCCGTTATCAATAATATTAATCTGTATTATTATCAAATTCAAGAAAAGAGACACAACCGCCTCCCGCCTGATATTACGCCTCATAAGTAATGAAATTGATTTAATTGGTTATAATACCGGGCTTTCAACTTAAAGTGGAACATAGGGCCTTATCTCTAACATTAGTCCTATGAAAGGGATTAAGCATTACACTTGTAGTCCCAATACATGTGACAAAACTTTAAAACAATTTTATCAATGATTAAAATCATCAGATAATCAGTCATAGGGTTTAATTTGAGCAAATGTTGTGATCAGTTCTCTTAGTGTCACTTAAAATGAAAGTTTATTCAAATTCAGAAAAGGTTTCCCTAAATGTAGTACACTGTATCGAGCTCCTATGTTCCGCTTTAAGTTGAAAGCTCTGTATTTACGAACGGTGTATTTCAAATATTTATTAATTTTTATTTGTATTTCAGTTTTCGAATGAATTTATTTCGTATGAAATCAAAACCGAAATACTGTTCACAAACTCAGGCGTTATATAAGAGATCCGTTGATAACAATTCTGTTGAAGAGTTTGAGACAAAAACATAACATAATTATCAAAACCTAAGAATAAAATTTAGAATTTGTTTACTTCAAACTTGTTTTGCTTCAAATAATAAACTCTTTATAAGTTATTAAAAAATTATTATCATTTGAATTATAGGTCAAAATGTCGATAAATATTTACAAAACCTTTGGATTTATTGATTGCTTATCGACTGAGAACTGTAAAAAAAATTCAATTGACTATTGATTTAAATGTCTATTTTATGTCGAACAAAAATCTATCATGGAACATTTGAAATTAATTAATAACTTATCACTTATTTTTTCAATATTATTTTTTGCTCAAGGTTTGTATAACTTAATTCTTAATTAAATAAGTTTTTGACTTGATGAAATTCAAGGTGAAAACAACTATCATTCACCTTGCGAACTGGAACCTAAAGGGTATTCAATGGGGTTCAGTGGGTATTGCCTGCAAAGAAAAGAGTGTTGTATCAATTCCTACTTTCATCAACACCAGGGCAATTGTCCTATTGGGAAATTGTGTTGTCCATTTGATTACGTTCGTTGTCAAGGTAAAATATGCCATCTTTTTAAAAATACAGTTAAATAAACAAAATTAAGGATGCCCATCTGATAAAAAATACGTCAATGGCACCTGCGTTGATCGTAATGAGTAAGTAAATCTCAAGTTGAGAGTATCAACATTATTTACCTTGCTCTATTTGATTTTATTAATCAGGTGTGAAGAGCCCAATGGAAAGAGTCTCTGTTCTGGTCATAAGTGCATTAATACTATCGGGAGCTATGAATGCGAGTGTTTTGATGACTATCAAATATTAGGTAAAAATTACCAAGATAAATTGAAATAGTGTCATATTATATTTAAAAAATAATAATTTCAAAGTCCATACGAAAACCTGTCGACATAGGAATCACTCAGAAATAGTCGATATTAATCTCGATGTCCGATAAAATCAATTTATTTTCAATCAATTCAACGGATATAACATTTAATGAAATCGGGGCTAAAATTGTTTACAGCGGAACAGTATCTCCGAAATCAATTGACTATAGCTTTAGAGGCAATTATATGGCATTCACTGATGAAAAACTCAAACAATTGACCATCGCTCCGATTAGTTCGTCTGATCCTAGTATTATCAAGGAAATTATAATAATCAACTACCTTGGAAATCCTTCCTCTTTATCAATTGATTGGATCCATGACTTAGTCTATTGGATAGACAGCAATACAATCAATGTTTTGCACATTCATAGATCCAATGATTACTACACTCTAATAAACACTTTGGACACTCCTCAACAACTGATAGTCAACCCTATGGACAGTTGTCTCGTATGGACATACGTTGGTCTTACACCTCGTTTCAAAATAATGCGTTCATTTGAAGACGGGTCACATCAAACAGTTCTATACTCTTCGCAGAAAAGATCCTATTGTTTGACAATTGATGTATACCTAATGCGATACTTTTTCATTGATAGTGAAGGTCATCTCAATTCGATAAACTACCAAGGTGGTGATGAACAGCGACACTTTCAATCTAAAAAGCTCTTGTATAACATCAAGAGTTCACTCATTTATGGCGACAATATTTTTCTGTTAAACAATTTGTCGTTTTATTCAATCAATAAGTTTGGCCTCAATTTCAGTGAAGAAAAAGTTTTAACTCGATTATTGAGCAATGAATTTAAGAATCTAGTGCTCCATAACTTCAAACTAATTGATCCAACACTTCAACCGGACGTTGAAAACAAGTGTCGGTCAGCAGAGTGTTCTCATCTCTGCTTACCGTCGGATGAGATACAAGTTTTCAGATGTTTTTGTCCACAAAATTATGTTTTGATTAATAACAAGACTTGTGTTGAAAATTCAAAGCTCAAGGAAATTGATTCTCAACTTTTGATAAGTCATTCAATTAATAAATCATTTGATTTGAGAAAACTATTCAACAAAACTATTGAACAGAAACTAACTTCAAATGAAACGCAAAGTAATTGTAAAAGTGGAGGTCAATTGATTTTTATTCTGATCTTTATCAGTCTTTTGATCATTATTTTACTCTTGGTCTTTATTGGGTAAGATTTAGCTATTATTTAAAATATTTATTAATTTTTTTTGAATTAAGTTTTCGTTGAATTCAAATCAAAAGTCAATCAGTTTTTGAGTCTATTTTTATGAACTCTTTTGAGACCTTTCGTTGAATTATTTAAAGACTTCATTTGGTTTTCGTCATAAAATTGTTTACACTTTTGACTCACTTTTGATGTAAACATTGATTTGTTTACAGTTTTCTTGCATTTCAGTGAATTTCTATTTAAATCTCAAATATAATGAACGCATTGTTTTATTTGAAACCATTTTGTTTTGATTTCAATTATTATTAAAAACTTTTCGTAAATTAATTGCACTCAAAGATATGTTTGAAATAATGGGTTCATTTATATCTTCATTTTGTTCTCTTAATTGCCACAATTCTGATGACAACTACAGAAGAGACTCATTTGAAGACAGAGTTTGTGACGATTTGTGTGAAGTTTTACTTCAATTTCTTCCCATTAAAGAGAAAATAAAGTTTGAATGCGTTTCAAAGCAGTTCCAGAGGAATGTCTATCAAAGACAATACGATTTAGACATGGATTCGATAATGAGTGACCGAAACATGTCTTTTACAAAAGTAATGGAAAAACTGATGAAAAAGTTACCGAATATTAAGTCTTTTAATTATTACAAAAGACGTGAAGCTATCAATGACTCGGACATCGATATAATTGTCAAACATTTCAATAATTTGACTCAAATTGAGTTTAATTGCGATTTCCGTCAAATATCTTTGGAAAAGAGGGAATCATTTGCGGCAAAATTTGGCCAAAAATTACTTTCAATGAAAGTCAGTAATGTTTGCTTTAAATGGTTTGAGATGGCGTTCCCTGAACTCGAAGGACTGCATATCGTAGGCAGAATTGAAAGCAATCAATTGATGTTCATTCGGTTCAATAACCTCAAGAAACTGGATATATCTTTAACCGATGTCTCTAAAATAGCCGGTGTAGTTGAAAGTCCAGGATTATTTAAACAGAATTTCAAACAATTCATTGAAAACAACAAACGTTTGACTCATTTAAAGATTAGTTTGGATCCGCATTACAAAATTAAAAATTACCTAAATAACACAACCTTAAGACACATCACACAATTGGATCAATTGGTTTCGCTTACAATTAATTATTTCAATATCAATGGTTTGAGACAACTGACCAATAAATGTCTTAAAATAAAGTCTTTAAATGTTTGCTATGAAATCAACTCTTTGGATCAATTGGAGAGTTTTATGACTGAAGTGAGGAAATTCAAAGCTTTGGAAAGACTTGAGTTTAGATTAGCACTCGAAAACAACTCAGAATTATATCAATTTATAAAAAACTTCAAAGGATTGCAGTCTTTGACTGATTTTACGCTCAATTTATGGAATCAAAATTATATTGAAGAGGATTCACTCAAAGATATTGATATTTATTTACCAAAACTCCGGGTTTTTAGTATCCTATTCAGCGGAATAGAAGTATCGGAAGAGACGGTCAACTCTTTGGGACGACTCTCAAGACTTGAAAAACTGGAATTGAATGTCGATAATGAATCGATTTGTGACTTAATTATCGATAAAATTAAGAAAAACTGCAAAAAAATCAAATCAATTGATATTAAAATAAGACATTACCGACGATGAGCTCAATTCAGTAGAAGACAATTCAGATGAAGAGACAGATCTAGAAGAAGACTAAACTCGATGACATCTAAAGTTTATTCATTTCTATTGAATATATTTCTATTTGTTAGTCAATACTAATCCCTATTTCGCTGTTTTCCTATAATATTCTCGGATTCTGTTGTTTCACAGAATCTCTGCATTCATTGAAAGCATTCATTCATTGCATTCATTGCAGTATTTAAATAAAAATTAATTCATTGCTTTTAATTAAAAATTTTTTTATTTGTATTCATTTTTTCAAAAATTTAATCAAAAAATTGTTTTTAGTTTTGTTTTTAATTAATATCATTGAAAATCATTTGCGCGAAACTAAGCGACATTTTTAAAGACAATACACTTATATCTCAAGCTTTAGATTTAGTACTTTTTGAGACTACACTTCAAACTGAGTTTTAGTGAATAAAAAGTACTAAATATTTGTTAAACAGATTCAGTGTTTTGTTCGTAAAATACATGTTAAGTACAAAATGTGAGCAAATCATAAATAACGTCTTCAAGTATTACGTGTGTGTGAAGAGGGAGTAATGGGGGGTTAAACCATAAATTGAAACAATACTTTATATAGTGTTTTAATGACCAGACGTTGTATACCAAGAATCCCAAGAATATAAGTAAAGCTGTCATTAAAGAGGTGTTTGTTTTAACAGACTTTTAATGAAAGCATTGATTTGTTTACAAAATATTTTTGTCATTTAATTTCAATTATAAAAACTTTTCGTAAATTAATTTCATTTAAAAATGTCTTTAAATAAAATAAAGAAAACTGAAGACAACTTAAGAAGAGATTCATTTGAAGACAGAGTTTGTGACGATTTGTGTGAAGTCTTACTTAAGTTTCTTCCCATTGAAGACAAGTTTAAGTTTGAATGCGTTTCAAAGCAGTTCCAGAGGAATGTCTTTCAAAGACATGAAGAGTTGTTTCTCACCCGAAGACAAATGGATAGAATCAGATCTATTGAGACTCGAGAGGAAGAATCCAATCCACGATTTGAAGCACTTTTAAAGAAGTTACCGAACATTAAGTCCTTTCGATATATCACTTATATGGCGCTCTTTGACTCACATTTTGATTTAATTATAAAATATTGCCATAAATTGTCTCAAATTGAATGCGATTGGAGTCAAATATCTGATGAAAAAAGGGACTCATTTGCGGAAAAATTTGGCCAAAAATTAGTTTCAATTAATGCCAAAAATGTTGAAAGTGAATGGCTTCAGAAGTCGTTCCCTAAACTAAAAAAACTGAAGTTTGAAGACAATGTGCTTCAGAGCCACAGTAGCTTTGAATTGCTTCGGGAGGCGTTCCCAAAGCTCGAAGATCTTAATCTCCATTGCATTGTTGCAAATAGCCATCAATTATCTACCATTCGGTTCAATAATCTCAAGAACTTAGAGATATCTTTAATCTCTTTAACCGAAAATCGGAAAATATTTGAACAAAATTTCAAACAATTTATTGAAAACAACAAACGTTTGACTCATTTAAAGATTTATTTGTATCTCGAAAATCAAAACCTATTGGACTCAGTCTTCAAACACATCACAAAATTGGATCAATTGGTTTGTCTCACTCTCCGCGGTTTAAGACATCAATTGTTCACTTGTTTAATACAACTTAAATTAAAGTCTTTGGTTATTGCGTCGGAATTCTACTCTTTGGATGAATTTAAGAATTTTATGACTGAAATGAAGAAATTCAAAGCTTTGGAAAGACTTGAGTTTGGATTAAAACTCGAAGACTACTCACAATTACATCCATTTATGGAAAACTTCAATGGATTGCAGTCTTTGAGTCATTTATCGATCAAATTTTGGAATTTAAATCCCATTAAAAATGATTTACTTAAAGATATTGAAATTTATTTACCAAAACTACGGGTTTTGGGTATCGATTACATCACAATAAAAGTAACGGAAGAGACGGTCGACTCTTTGGCCCGACTCTCAAGACTGGAATCAATTCAATTGAGAGTCAATAATGAATCGATTCGTGACTTAATTATCGATAAAATTATGAAAAATTGCAGAAAAATCAAATCAATTGATATAAGAATCGAATGAAAAAGACTTTACCGACGATGAGCTCAATTCAGATGAAGACTAAACTCGAAGTCATCTAAACTTTAATCATGGAATTTGTTGACATAAGAATGCATTCAATACATAAAAAGGGGGTCATTTGACAAAAAGGAGTAATAGTAAATAGTATGAATTTATTTCATATGAAATCAAAGTCCAAATACTGGTCACAAACTCAGGCGTTATATAAGAGATCCGTTGATAACAATTCTGTTGAAGAGTTTGAGACAAAAACATAACATAA
>JAQIXV010000769.1:0-18264 GCA_034700625.1 Tectocepheus velatus
CCGACAGGAGTGGGGGACGTTTTGTGTAGTCAGTCTGTTCCAGTGTTAACCCGGGTACACCTGCGCCACGGTAGGCAAATGCCCATGGTGAAACTACCGCTAGTAGCGAAACTACCAAGGTAATCGGCACCATATCTTTGTTTTGCAAGTTTGAAATTTTTATCAAAAAAAATTCCAACCTATTGTACTATAACTCAGAGCACAGAATAATTTTTAGAGCAGATGTTTTTTCGTGGGTAACTAACGTCACTCTAATGCAAATCAATTACGAATAATCACTGATTAAAATTAGTTAACCTTGACTATTTAAGACATGAATCACTCTATACTGGAATTTTAAAGCCCGCCCTTTTTAATCATTCTAAATCAATACAGATAGTTTTTTTTAACATCGATAATGTTTATATTTTAATTTACCATGAGTATATAAAGATTATCTAGTTGGTTTAGCTAATTACAAGCTGTAACATTACATGATTAATACATATTAAAGCTTGGTTTGTGAGTTTCAAATAAACCAAGGATTTAATAAAGCTTGACTTCTGATATCGGGCTCACCTTTTTGACTTCCAAGCTAATTTTTATTTTTTAATTCTAAAAAAACTTTTTGACTGTGTTATAACACCATCATGGTAATTTTATTTCTAAAAGACAAAATTTAGTTTAGATTCAGATTTAGCTAGGTTAAATAATTACAAATTGTTTTAGGGGTTAGAAACTGTAACTTATGATTCTCTCTTGAACACTTTTTTTTATTAGAAAGTTATTATTATAGTATTTTGGATTAAAGTACAAGGTCACTTATTTTTTTAATTCAATGAAAAAACTGGCTTAGATTTAACTAATACCAAGTTAATTAACTTTCAATTTAATGTTATCTAATTTTCCACGGATTAAAAATATAGCCCACAATTTTTATTATTTAATATTTTCAAACTGTAATTTCTTATTTGAGCTTGAATAACACAATATATTTGCCTAACTTTAATCATAAGTGGACTGTTTTCGGACCATATTCTTTTTCAATCAAGTTAACTAGTTGATAATTTTTATCATTGAACTCAAACTGTAGCCAAAGGAATCATGGACTAAAATAAGATGACCCCCTTGGTCAAGAATTGTTCAAGTGGTTAGACAATTGACTGTTTCTCAAGGACCACCAACTGCAAGATAATAATTTAACTAATTGTAATTTTTAAAATCGCCAACACTTTTTTTTATGGGTTATACAGCTACAATAAAAGACCCAGATTATATTTTAGATTTAGTTATCTTGACTAAATATAAACTTTTTATATGTGTTAGAAACTGTAATTTATGATTTCCCTTTTGAATTTTCTTACATTACCCAGCTTTTATTACACTATATTGGATTAGTTACTCTCAAACGATATTTTTACTAGATCAAATATTACATAATTTTTTGACAAATAAAACATAATAAATATCATTATTATCATGATAATATTATTTTTATTTGCAATATTAGATTTGAACTTATTAGATTTATCTACAATTAATTTTTACAAATTATTTCGGGTTATAAACTGTACTTATATTTCCTCCTTGGTATTTCTTATATTATCAAGTTTCTATGAGAAATTATTGGACTAAACGTTAGAACTTAATGTTACCATGATAAATAACTTTTCAATTGTATACTATTTAGATTAAGTAGTGAGCTTAGCTAAATTAAAAACTGTAACTTTATATTTAATCTTGGTTTGTTTAATTTAATTCTGCACAAATTTAAACAAAATTGTAACTATAGGAATTGATACTTTTATTCATCTTGATATGGTAACTAGGTTAATAAAAGTGCAAACTTAACTGGCTGAAATATCAATTTGTTATATACATTTTATTGATTATAAGTTTAACCTTTTATGATTATGATTTAATAATTAGATGAGGCCAATTGGCATGAGTATTTATAAACTGTAATTTTTTATTTGAGCATGAATATAACAATCTATTAAAGTTAATCTGATCAAATTCTGATTAATTTAGTCTGATTAAAGTTTAACTTAATCGGAGCCAAACTATCAGTACTAAGCTAATATTTTTGAAATACACCAAGGATTCAATCAAATTGGACAAAACTTTAAAATTCAAGCTAATTGTTATTTTTTTCAATTTACATATACTTTTGCTTAAGATTTATATGATAATTTTATAATCAAGTTACAATGATTAAATTAAATTTGAGATTTAATTATCTTGATCAATTTCAAACTATCTGTTTAGGTGATTAGCAAAATTACAAACTGTAATTTTATTTTAAAACATGATTTATTCAACTAAATTTAGCAAAGTGTTCTAAATATTTGCACTGCTAGAATTCAAATTGAATTAATAAAAACCGGAATTCAATTATATTTTATATGATCCCGCTCTTTAAATTTAAATCAAGATATATTGTGATTTTTATTTTTCAATTTTATAAAAAAAAAATTTAAATGGGTTATAACATCGCCATAGTTATTTCTAAAAGACAAAATTAAGATTACATATGGGATCCAGATTTAGCTAGATTAAATAATTATAAACTATTTTTGGGTTAGAAACTGTAACTTATGATTCTCCCTTGATCACTTTTTTTCATTAGAAAGTTTTTATTACACTATTTTGGATGTAAGCTCCGGACCTATACTCCTTCAAGATTAATTATTTTTTTAATTAATTGAAAACAATTTGTTTAGATTTAGCCAATACCAAGTTAATTAACTTTCTATTTAATTCTATATAATTTTCCATGAATTAAAAATCTAATCGGCAATTTTCATTACTTCAAATTTACAAACTGAAATTTCTTATTTGAGCTTGAATAACACAATATATATTTGCATACCGTTAATTATAACTGGAAGTATCCTAACCCATGTTCTTTTTCAATCAAATCAACTAATTAATAATTTTTATCATTGGACTCAAAAAATAGCCAAATAATAAAATCCGACCCCGCTAGTCAAGAATTTAATCAAGAATTTTCCAGTTGTTTTCACCCAAACAATTGACAGTTTCTCAAGGACAACCAATTGCTAGATCATAATTTAACTAATTCTAATTTTTCAAATCACCAACACTTTTTCTGGGTTATACCACCACCATAATAGCCCCAGATTATATTTTAGACTTAATTATCTTTAAACTAAACAAACTTTATATAGGTGTTAAAAACTGTAATTTATGATTTCATCTTTGATCTTTCACACATTACCCAGCTTTTATTTTATACTTTTGGGCACCTACGTTCTCTAATAAAATTCTTACTAGATCATATACATAATTTTTTGATAAATAAAACAATATAAATAAAAATCATTATTACCATGATAATTTTATTTTTTATTTACATTTAATATTTACAATTTGTTTTCGGTTTATAACTTGTACTTTTATTTCCTCCTTGATCTTTCTTATGTTATCAAGTTTCTATGAGAAATTATTGGACCTAACCTAATCGCATTTTATTCTTTCTAGGTCATAATTTACAACCATTTTAACCGAATAAAACAAGTTGGGTTTAATCTTAATGTTGCCATGATAAATAACTTTTCAATTTCATGCTATTTAGTTTAAGTAGAGAGCTTAGCTAAATAACAAACTGTAATTTTATATTTAAGCTTCTTAAGCTTGTTGAATTTAATTTAAGAGTTCAGTAAAAATGGACTAAGGTTTGGAGACGCTATTTTTTATCACCATCGATAATTTACATAATTAAAACCGTATTTTACAAACTGTAACTAATGAATTCCTCCTTGGTCTTTCTTGAATTAGTATGTTTTTACGATATGATATTGGATTATTACACCTCCTCCTATTTTCTATCTAGTTGATTATTTTACATTTATTTTTAAATATCTTAAACAATTTGGTTAAATCTTCAAATAACCATGTTAATAAACATTTTTATGCAATTTATTAATTGTTTAGTTAATCTAGAAAAGTTTAGCTAAATTACATGCATTTTTTATTAGAGGTGTGTTTGTCTTTTGAAATTTTGCAAGAGCGACGAATAAAATTGGAATAAATTGTAATTTCATTTTAATAATATGGCAAGATTATAATTATTAAAATACCATTTTGTTTTTTTTCAAATATAATAAATCAGGAATGTCTATTTTCAATTCTGCAAAACATTTTTCAATGTATTAAAAGTTTATCCTGGTTATTCTCATGATTTATTATTTCGATTGACAAGCTTCATTTAGATTTAAAAACTGTAACTTATTAATTAATCCCAGATCATTCTTACATTAAACATTCTTGTTTAATCAATTTTGGAGTTGTAACATAACCTTCATTATATTCATGCTAATTCAATGGAGATACATTTTTTAATATTCCATATTGTCTAGATTTTAATTTACAACCAGTAACTAAAGATTATCTAGTTGGTTGAGCTAAGTACAAGCTGTAACATTATATCAAAGCTTGGTTTATAAGTTTCAAATACTTCAAGGGTTCATTGTTACTGGATTAAGTTTTGAGTCAAACTTTTAAAAATGCAAGCTTTTTATTTTACAATTTTAACTGGTTATATAACACCACCATGGTAAAATCTCAAAGACAAAATTAAGATTAGATCTGAGGTTCAGATTTAGCTAGGTTAAATAATAACAATTTACCCCTTGAACAATTTTCATTAGAAAGTTTTTATTACAGTATTTTGGGTTAAAGTATGAAGTCTTTCTTTATTAATTCAGAGAAAACAATTGTTTTAGATTTAACTAGTACCAAGTGGATTAATTTTCAATTTAATGCTACCTAATTTCCATGAATTAAAAATCTAATCGGCAATTTTTATTGTTCAATGTTTACAAACTGTAATTTCTTATTTAAGCTGGAATAACACAATATATATTTGCTTAACGTTAATTATTACTGGATTCCAGTTGACCAGGACAAGATAACTAGTTGGTAATTTTTATCATTTGACTCAAAAATAGCCAAAAATAATCAAGGTATAAAATCAGATGAATTGGTTAAGAATTTTCCAGTGGTTAGACAGTTAACTGTTTCTCAATGACCACCAATTGCAAGATTATAATTTTACTAATAGTGATTTTTCAAATCGCCAACACTTTTTTGTCTGGGTGTTATACCACCCAGATTATATTTTAGATTTAATTATCAGTCCCAGATTTTAGATATAGTTATCTTGATTTAATATACTTACTGTATAAACTTTTTATATGTGTAGAAACTGTAACTTATTATTTCAACTTTGATCTTTCTTACATTACCTAGCTTTTATTTTACTTTTATGGTTTATTGACGCACGAACAATATTCCTACTAAATCAAAAGTTACATGATCGATGATTTTTTATTTGCTTGTTCGTTTTTGTAATAATTCATTACCATGATAATTGACTTTTCAATTTTATACTATTTAGATTAAGTAGTGAGCTTAGCTAAATTAAATACTGTAATTATATATTTAAGTTTGGTTTAATTTAATTTAATTCTTCAAAAAAGTTAATAAAAATTGGGCTAGCTATTGGCACTATAACTTTTATTCATCTTGATAGAATAACTAGGTTAATTAACACTGTAAACTTTACTGACTGAAATATCAATTTGTTATATAAGATTTCAAATTTCATTGATAATAAGTTTAACCTAGTGTATTATGATATAATAATTAAAACGACTAATTGACATGAATATTTATAAACTGTAATTTTTTATTTGAGCTTGAATATAAAAATTAAATTTGATTAAAATTTAGTTTAATCGGAGTAAATCAAACGATCAGTACCAAGCTAATATTTTTTAAAAATTTTGACCTAAATAATTTATTTTTATATACTTTTGAATAAATGTCATTTTAATTACGAAATCAATCCATACAATAGAAATAATATAGAGCTAACAAAATGAAAAATAATTTATTAGCTAGATCAAATAAATAATAAAAAAGTATAATAAATAATATTTATTTTATCAAACATTTTCATCCATAGCCTCATTAATTATCAAAAGTTTTTCATTGAGACTATCCCCAGATTTTTCAATAACCCTGACTTCAACAGGATTTTTAACATAAATGAACAGGGCACTTATGACAATACCTATCGACAACACAGTAACAAGATTAATAGCCAGGTTAAGCAGGAAAAAGCTGAGAATAGCGGTGAAGATAATTTGAAAAACCGCACCAAACGTACGGAAAACAGAATCCAAATTCTTTAGGAAAAGACTCGTCATTATACCCAAAAAGGTTGTATTGAGTAAAACAAACGCCATTTTCGGTTCATCAAAGATCACGTGACTCATGAATCTTGGTATTTCACTTGTGTCGCTAACTATCGAGATGATGACCAAGTTGAAAATCATCGAATTCGAGTACATAAACATGTTTTGTATCATTAGGTCCAATGGTTTTTTCGGGTCGGCCTTCGAGTCGTGTGGCGTTCCCTTCAGTAGGTATTCGTTGTAAACGCCGGCAAAACAGGAGCACAGGATCTGCGCGAAGACCAGTAGATATGACGTGAGCTCGATATGGCGTTCCGTTCCGTCCGTATTTCGGGCTGTAGTTGTGTCCAACTGTTTGAGAAGACACCCGACGGTCAGTAACATCAATGAAATCCATTGGATTCGACTCAGAATACGGGCGAACAGTCTCTGGTGGATGAGTGCTGTGCAGACGATCCGCAGCTGCCATAACATGCTGTTGAACATTGATATCGGGGTAAAAGTAAACAAGGTCATTAACAGTTAAAACAAGCACATAAAATGAAACATGATAAGTTATGAAAAAATGTGTTAGGGAAACAAAAATACGTGTAAAATCATTAAAAAACCTAGATTATTTTAAACTTTTTCAAGGTAAACAAGGTAAAGTTACCTGTATGCCACTGGATTGATATTTGCAAGATTGAAATACCACAAGATATCGGCCAATAGGTATAGAAACGACGGCACAGAATAAAGTAGAAAAGTCGAGGAATTTTGGACACAGTTTTGCCAAAGAGTTTTGAAATTGTTTTTATTCGGGTCATAGTTCTGGTGATAATGAATGGCTAAACATATCAAGAACTTTGAGAACAGACACCAGAAGACAATCACAAAGGGATTGTATGAATTGATTTGTGTCGAGGACACTATGATCGAGGACAGGCTGTCGCAGAATAGGCTTATGATATAGCCGTAGATAATAAGCGAATTGGCGTTTGAACTCATGATTTTTAACCAAGATAACTTTCTATCACGTATTGTACTAGCAAAACTGTATGTGTGTTTAGCTTGCTCAAATAATAACCTTTCAACAAATAGTTATCAAACAAAAAATGTATAAAAAACTTCAACTCATAACCAATTCTATGGTTTTTCTAAATGTTTTCAATAAAAACATTGAAAATGTGTTTAATATCTGAATATAACATAAGTTTGTCGTTAAGTAACCGATAATTACCGCACAACTCGTGTGCCGTTCCCTTCCATCCCCTCCTCAACACACGTTTGCTATCAATAGTTGGGAAACAAAAGTGTAATCAAATACTTAAATCAAAGTCTCATTAAAACACATAAAACACATTAAAATGTTATAATTTACACAATTATTGAGAGTTTGGGACAAAAAATGTAAAAACTGTTAATAAAATTAAAAACATTATTAAAATAAAACAATTTTTTTTAAAAAACTGTAATTAAGTTAAATTTGTTTAACATGAACAAAGTTCAATTGACAAAACTTATTCTGGGCCAATTGCAGTTGTCCAATTATTATTTTGATTATTTTAGTTGGGTCAATTAACTAATTTTGACTAATCTTAATAGTTTTTAAAATATTTAATAAATTATCTTGATGAAATATTTCAAATAACTAAATCGACTCATACTTATAAACTGTAATTTTTCAAAAAAGCATTGATTTAAACATTTAAAAAAAATTAATCATTTAATTAAATTGAGGGAACTCAACACACTTATTCTTTTAAAATTTAAGCTTGCTAAATTAATTTTTCACAAAAAACTTGTAAAATAAAAGAAATTTTTAAATCTAAATACCCTTTCAGACATATTTATTAACTCCTCCCCACTTTTACCCCCCTTTCCGAAACATTGAACTCTAAACTGAAGAGTACATCCAATTCCTTATTAAATCTGAACAAATACTGAGAGCACAGCATATCATACAATAGAAAACTGAATAAACACAGGAATAAATTCTAGACTGTAATTTTTTATTTGAATGCACTTAATTTAATTCATATTTGCATCAATTTATATTTATTATGCCACAGGTATAGCATAGCAATTTGAATTTAGTTAAGTTTTTGCTTAATTGTTACAAAATTAATCAAGGTAAAATGAAGTTCCAAGTGAATTGAATATTATATTTTGAGATTTGATAAAAAACTGTAAGCTTTACATATTGTTTATTCGTACTTTATCAGGGTATTCAATATAAGTTATTGGACTAGCTAAATTTGATAATATTGTCCTTTTTCCTAGATTATATATATAATATTAAGTAAAACTTTTCAAACAAAAAGATTTGCTTGATCACTAGATTAACAAGATAATTATATATATTAAAAAGCAATGTTTAAAAATCTATATAATGCTTGAACAATTATAAACTGTAATATTTTATTTACACTTGTTTTGTTAATTCATAATTGTCTAGATTCTTACCAAATTGGTTTAACGTCGCACCTCTTAATTCTTTAAATTCTTATTTTTTATAAAAATATTAATTAAATTTACCTTGGCCATCCTCTTAAATAATAAAGTTTTTATCATAATCATTATTCTACTCATACTTATAAACTGTAATTTTTCAAACAAGAATTGATTTAATCATTTAAAATAAATTTAATCATTAAATAGAAAGAGTTAAAAGAACGATATTCTTTCAAAATTTAAGCTTGCTAAATTCATTTTTCACTAACAATCATTATTACTTGCTTAGAATCTAATTCAACTGGAATCATACATTTGAAAATTGTCAATTAATTGTAACCAGAATTTTTATCTATCAACTTAACAAGCTACTGAAATTTTACAAACTCGAATTTTCAAACAAGCAACAATTTAAACATTAAAAATAAATTGAATCATTTGAAAAATTGGAGTAGAAACGTGTTTTAAATTTAAACTTGCTTAATTAATTTTTCAATTAGTTTTTAAAAACTTATAAAACAAAAGAAATATTTAAAATTTAAATACCCTTTCATACATTTTTATCAAATCTCCTCAATCTTACCCCTTTCCAAAACATTGTTCTTTAAGCTGAAAAATACTTCCTATTCCTCATTAAAATTAAACAAATACTGAGAGCACAGCATATCATACAATTGACAACTGAATAAACTCAGGAATAAATTGAAGCCTGTAATTATTTATTTGAGTTTACTTAATTTAATTTATATTTGCATCAATTATTATTTAATTTGGGGACCAACTGAGAACACATTTTTATAAAGTTCGATAAGTATTCCCTGAATTATCACAAAATTGATCAAGGTAAAATGAAATTCTTAATAAATTTAATATTTTGAGGACTGCATAGAAACTATAAGCTTTACATATTTTTTATTCGTACTTTATCTTGATATTAGAAATAAGTTATTGGGATAGTATAGGAATTCTGTCATTTTTCCTAGATTATAGATTTTGAGTATAACTTTCAAATGAAATTAGTTTCTTAATTCCTAGATTAACAAGATAAAATTCATTTCAAATTCAGTATTTAAAGTGCCTGTAAGACTTGTACAATTATAAACTGTAATTTATTATTTCCATTTGTTTTATTGCGGCGGTATAATGCTAATTAATTTTAATCAAGCCTGGCCATTTACTTTAATGTAAATGGTTTTATCAGAATCACTATTTTGATCAACAAGTTTCGACAAATTTACAAGCTGTAATTTTTTATTGACGTTTTGTTTGCAGTTTCAAATTTTCCACGAGCATTATAACCTTCGCTCTACAATGTTGGCATATACTTGTTTACATGTGTTTCTTCTCTCACTTAACCCTAATTTTAGAATTTTACAAAATTTTTATCTAGGTAACTTTATTCCGATAAAACACCTGACCTTTCACTTACCTAACTATCAATTCGTTCACATCGTGTGCTATAATAAGAGTATAAAATCAATTCAATTGCAAAACTTCAATACAACAGACCCGGAGCTAATCTTTAATCAGAATTTTTGAGAATTTTAATCAATTAACTTGGTTATTATTATTAGATTTGACAATGAGTATTATTTTCTTGATAAATTTTGTTTATTCAGTTAGAATACCCCCATTGATCAAGGAAAACACTGGTGAGTTGAAATTAAAGCATTTTTGACTTTACCAATTTGCAAGTATACAAGCTGTGATTTTTCATTTGATATTTGTTCTAATAAAGTTTAATTACTTAAAGTCCAATTAAATTGGAATGGCTACATATCGAGAATTTTAATTGTTTGCATGTATAATTTTTATAACTTGCTATCACTAATTTACTAGCTGTGTGTGTTCAGATTGGTCGAATAACAGTTGGATTTATCATGAATTTCTTTTCATGTTCAGGCAATTTTTTAACCCTAATGAATATCTGTATGTTAATTTAAATTGAATTATATTTTACTTATAAACTGTAATTTTTTAAACGAGTATTGATTTAAAAAATTATAATAATTGATTCATTAAATAAACTTGATTACAAACTAATCATTTCTTTAAAATTTAAACTTGCTAAACTAATTTTGCACTAAAAACTTGTAAATCAAAAGATATATTTAAAATTTAAATACCCTTTTAAGACATATTTTTTAACTCTGATAGACAACTGAATAAACTCAGGAATAAATTAGAAACCGTAATTTATTATTTAAGCTTAGTATATTTAAGTTATAATTTACATCAATTTAATTAACTTGGTCACAAAAGTACATCACAACTTTTTTAAAGTTCGTTTAATATTCACTGAATTATCACAAAATTGATCAATGTAATATGAAGTTCCAAGTGAATTGAATATTATATTTTAAGGATTGCTTAGAAATTGTAAGCTTTGCATATTGTTTATTCATACTTTATCATGGTATTTAATCATTTGATGAATTGAAGATTTTTTCTTAATTTAAACATGCTAAATTAATTTTTCACTAAAAACTTTTAAATCAAAAGAAAATTTTAAAACTAATCACTTTTTCAAACATTTTAATATTGCGTACAATTCTTACCCCTTTCCCCAAACATTGATCTTTAAACTGAAGAGTACTTCTGATTCCTTATTAAAACTCAACAAATACTGATAGCACAGCATATCATATAATAGACTACTGAATAAACTCAGGAATAAATTATCGACTGTAATTTTTTATTTGAGCTAACTTAATTTAACTTATATTTACATGAATTATTGCTTAATTTGGTCATACAAGTAAGGCTGGATCTTTTTTTAAATTTCGGTAAGTATTCACTGATTTGTCACAAAATTGATCAAGGTAAAATGAAGTTCAAATAAATTTAATATTTTGAGGATTGCTTAGAAACTGTAAGCTTTACATATTGTTTATTCATAATTTATCATGGTATTAATAAGTTTCTTAATTCCTAGATTAACAAGATAAAATGTATTTCAAATTGTTTTTTTATAATGCCTGTAAGACTTGAACAATTATAAACTGTAATTTTTTATTTCAACTTGTTTTGTTCATTGCAAAATTGTAAAGATTCTGTTACCTTTCTCCATCAACTCTAAACAAGAACATTAATGTTGCAGAACTCATTTTCATTGATTGTGCGATTGAATAAATAATTTTTACCAAGTTTAACTACCCGAATGGAAGCAATAATAATAATAATGACCATAATAATAATCATAACCATATTTAATCTTATTTCCTAATAATTTTTTAAAATGAGTTATGATTTTATACAATACAATGACTATTTTCTTGATAAGTTTTGTTTGACCAGTCAGTATATCGCTATTAATCCAGGACAATTATTGGGTAGAAGTTGAAAATATAATCTTTTGCAAACTGTAATTTTTATACAAACATGATGTTAGCTTTATATAATAAATTGAAGATCTAGTTTATTGGGCTAGCAGAGTTGATTGAATCATTTTTTGTTTTACTTGTATACAAGCTGTAATTTTTTATTTGAACTTGGTTCTAATAAAGTTTACTTGCTCAAATTCCAATTAAATTGGATTGGTCATGTATCAGAAAACAGCTTAATTCTATACACGTACAACTTTTATAAATTGTTACAACGAATTTACTAGCTATTTGTTCAGCTGCTTGCTCAAATAAATATATTTCAGAGATTTGATAACATTATTTATTTTACTGAAATTTTTTAATTACTGGAATTAAGAACACCAACACATTAATAACTTACTCAATTAAAATGACAGTCAAAATAACATTTGAGTTAAACTCAAAAACCCTGTTCATGATTTATTATTGCTTACCATTCATTTTATTCAATATGGTGTACAATATTCACCAAGACACAAATTTCTTCAAATTGCCTGATGATGAGTCAAGGTAGTAGAGAATCAATACAAAAATGTGAAAGATAATTGATTTGTCTCTTTATAACCAAGAGACTGATTGGGTGTTTAGAAAACTAAGAGCAAATAAATCCCGAAAATTGAATGCAAACGAAAATTTCAAATAAAAATCAATAGATTTGATGAGACGTCGATTCAATTGAATTGGACTGAAGTCGGATATAAGCCGTTCTGTTATTACAGACAACTGTCCAGAGGTTTGAACGACTTTTATGTTAAGTTCGGTAAGTTTTAACCCAAAATGTTGACAAAATTGATCAAGTCCAAATAACGTTTAAATTAATTTCGAGTTTATATTTGAATTGTTTAAAAGCTGTAAATTTTATTTATTGCGTTGATTTGTAGTTTATTTAATCTTTGTAAGCTAATCTATTTGGAACTCCGATCCTCCCAATCTTTTTTTCTAGGTTATATCTAAATTTTGAAAACAAAACAAACTAGATTGATATTATAATCATAACTTTAACAATATTTTTCAAATTCAATTTTTACACAAGCTTGTTTTAATCGAAAAATAAAAACTTTAAAGCTGTAATTTTTATTTTTTGTGCGTTTGAAGTTTATTTGATTTTTATAAGTTAAAAAGTTGGAAGTCAAAAAACTTATATTTTTTTATTGGAGTCTTTTGAAAACAAAACAACCTGGATTTATATTATAAACAAAATAATCATAACATTAACAATAATTATCAAATTCAGTTTTTACACAGCTTGTTTCAGTCGAAAAAAAATAAAAAGTGTAATTTTTTATTTCAACTTGATTTTATCATACAAAGGTGTCAAGACTTCATTTAAATTGCCATCACCGGTTTTATCACATTCTTTTCGCGAATATAAATTAATTTTAATCAAAATTTTATCTATCAACTTAACAAGATACTGTCGTGTGCTATAATAAGAGCAAAAAATCAATTGAATTCAGTTGAAAAACTCCAACACAACAGACCCAGAGCTAATCCACAACCAGATAACACCACTCATAGCCCACATCAACAAAACAAGTTCTTCGGAAGATATCCCAAACATCTTACTCCTGGCCATCGATTCCATCTCTTATATGAACTTCAAGAGACAGTTCCCGAAAATCAAATCCCTATTAAAGGAACACCACTTCTACGAACTCCGGGGATATACCAAAGTCGGGACCAATACCTTCCCAAATATGATACCGTTCCTAACGGGACAGCACTACACAGAATTGACTACAGACCAGAAACTCAAATACATTTACTTCGATGACTGGCCTATCATTTGGAGGAACTACTCCTCAAAGGGTTTCGTCACAGCATTCCTCGAAGAGATGTCTACTTTCGGACTCTTCCACTTCAATCTCAAGGGATTCAGGGGACAGACCACTGACTATATGCTGAGGCCTTTCCACAGGAAAATCAAAGAACAAAAATATGATTATTACTGTTATTTGGATAAGACTGAGACCGAGGTAAGTCATGTCGCAACTTCACCATCATTATAACCAAGATAAATTGATAAATTACGGTAGCACTGCATAGACTGGACCCTGGAGTTTGTCCGTGCGATGAAAAAACGCAAACAAAAGTATTTTGCTTACATTTCGATTAGTGAGATGTCACACAATTATCTCTTTGCCGGAGCCTTTTTGGACGGTCCCTATCATGAGTTTCTGAGGCAGTTATTTATCGAGAACCTTGCAAAAGAGACCTTGATCATATTTTTCTCAGACCATGGCTACCAATACGGACCACTTCGACGCTCACATACCGGCGAAGTTGAGAACCGGTTGCCATTCATTTACATTCATTTGCCGGAAAAGTTTAGCCCAGAATATGTGGAAAACCTCCGCCAGAATCAGTACCGTCTGACCACTCCTTTCGATATTCACGCATCACTTATTCACCTCGTCCAAGGTAAATTTGAAAAATAATCAAGTTAAATTAATGGCAAAATTTTGAATTTTAATAGGTAAACCGGATCACACCCTCCCTCATGGCCTGTCCCTATTTGCTGACGTCATAAGCGAGTCACGTGACTGCAATACCGCATCCATTCCCGATATGTTCTGTTCCTGTAATGAAGAGATTGAGTTAAAACACTTCGAAGTCATTGAAACGAATAAAACGATTCCCAAAATTGTGGACAAAATCAACGA
Source organism: Tectocepheus velatus (assembly GCA_034700625.1). NCBI lineage: Eukaryota > Metazoa > Arthropoda > Arachnida > Sarcoptiformes > Tectocepheidae > Tectocepheus > Tectocepheus velatus. The sequence goes on from JAQIXV010000769.1 coordinate 14,665, forward strand.
AAAGACGGCAAAAGTCCGAAACAATTGCAGTGAATATGAGTTCCAATCAATACATAAGTTATACGAAAGGGTTTTGAATCCAACCGACAATTCCAAAAGTATCCGGACATTCATTATCCATGTTTATTTGAATCCTGGTAAGGCTCTATTCGAGACAATTGTCAGGTTAACCAATAAAGATAAGGTGGAGATTATGGATGAAATAGCCAGGTTAAATTTGTACGGAAATCAGTCTCATTGTATGAATGATAAGCTTTTGAAAAATTTCTGCTATTGTAAGGACTTATTGCAAGTTTCAATTCATAACAAAACATCAAAAAAGTTATGAAAAAAAACAATAATTGATTTTTTGGTTGAATAGTTTTTTTTTTATAATTGTGACAGCACATATTTTGCCACAAAGAAAGTAAAAAATATTTTACCATGCTAAAATCAATATATTGCAAGTAACAAGAAAATGATTATATTAAAAGTGTGATGGTATATTTTTCTTCGATAACTAACGCATACTTAAATTAAGAATTCAAAAGTAAATTATACACCATGATGCAAATTTAATGTAAAATAATTATCATGCGATACATTTTTCCTAAACAATATTTTTTATCGATTTCATTCTAATAGAATTGTAATGATCTTGTTTATTACATAATAGTTTTGTTTTTCTCGAAGATAAATTTTAATACTTGAATAATAATAAAATTAAAAGGTTAAAGTATATATTTCAACTGAAAAGTGAAATATTTTTCCTCGTTAAATATTCCTTAATATAATTTTCATACTAGGGTAAAAATTAGTCCGGACAAGTAAAAAAATACTAAAGTATCATCATGATGCTTGTTAAGAATAATTTATTTATTAAGTTTATTTGTCTGATTGCATGCTCATATAAAGCAAGCAAGATAAGTGAGATATATTTCACGTACCAAACGACAACAAACGTTAAATTCGAAACCACCAAGGTAGAACAATTACCAGGGCTTACACTTTGTCACAACAAGATTATTCAGTTGAAAGGACAGTATGTAGGGAATACAAGTTTGGACAAAATCAATAGCTGGTCCATTGAAGAGCAGCGAGACAAATTCATTGAAAATATGAGAATTATGCTGAGCTGTACCATCAATAATAAAGTCAATTGCAGCGAGGTCACTGAAATTATTGGCCATTTCGACCAAGAATTGTATTGTTTCACGATTTTCGCACAACTCAATGGACGAGAACCGGATGAGAAATATGTGGTTCCTGAAGAAAATTCATTCAAATTGATGATTTCCATCGAGTTATTAAAATACGAAAACTGGGTAGTATTGAACTTTCACGATAAAACCCAACCCGTTTTGAGTGGATTCGTTCCAGGTAACATCTTGTTAAGAGGAAAGGATGGCTTCGATTTGATTACTTATCGCAAAACTGTTGTCAAATATCTGTTCAATCCTTCGAATAATCCCTGTTTTGAGGGCCAGACCCACGAGAACTGTCTCATTGAGTGTCAGATCAAAGAGTTCATCGAAAATACTGGGAAACACCCACCGATTTACCTTGCTAGATCAAATTCTAGCCTGTATTTCGCCAATATGTCAGAGTATGAACTCTTCCAATGGAGCAATAGGTGCGACACAATGTGCGGTCGTTTCACAGATTGTTATAAAGAGTATTATGTCGTCAAAGATAGGGAAACTCACACCCGTTCAGGTGTTTACCTGATTATGAGTGACTTTCCAAATCACCCGACAATTATTGACGAGATATCACTGAAAATGAGTTTTGAAGAGTATTTATGTCTTATCGCAAGTATTCTCAGCCTTTGGTCCGGTTTTTCTGTACTCATGTTTATTAACTTTTGTGAAGGAATATTCAAAAAATTTTATCATAAGCGAAATATCAACATTTATTTCATCAAGCAAAAAGTTTATGAGCGAATTGTCATTATTTTTTACACCAAGCAAAAAAATTATCCCACAGGACAAACACAATCCGAGGCCAAATACATGATAGGAGGGAACAGCCCTTCGATTACTACAGGAGAGGGTCAGTAATAATCGATACAAAGGACTCTGTTAATAGTCTCATTGGTTATCGAAAAACAGTCGTTAAGTATAAAGAACATTTTATCGCGAGTAGCACCCAGGACAATTCTTATCTGGTATATTCTTTGAATTTCCAACTCATCCGACAATTATTTATGAGATATCACTGAAAATGAGTTTTGAAGAGTATTTATGTCTTATCGCAAGTATTCTCAGCCTTTGGTTCGGTTTCTCTGTTCTTATGTTTAGTGAGTTTTGTGAAAAAATATTCAAAAAATTATATCATAAGCGAAATATCAATATTTTTTTCATCAAGCAAAAAGTTTATCCCAAAGCACAAGTTGCAAATGTCATTTCTTTGATTGATTAAAAAATAAAATTTATTGACCAAGTTTGTTTGCAAAAAAATACTAATAAATTTCGATTCACCAAGACAACATACACTCAGGAAATATAACAAAAGTATTTCGCCTAGTAATTCGATAAAATGTTGAAATTCTTGAATTTCAAGCTCTTGTCAAAAGTTGTGTGTATTATGGGATGTGTTTATCAATCGCTGAGAATAAGTGAACTCTACTTCTCATACGAAACCATAACTAATGTTAAGTACGAATCGGAGAACGGAATAGAATTACCCGGTATTACAATATGCGTGAGTAAACTGAGCATGGTCACCGATAAGTATAATGAAGAACTCAATAAGATATCAAATTCATCTGATATTAAATGGGAAATCATTAATAACCTGACAATTAGCGAGCAATTTTCCAAACTGAATAATGTATCAAGCAGAATTGAAAAATGTATTTTCAACCAAAAGAATAATCAATTTTTCAATTGTTTTTCAAAACACGAGAAGTTTATCACATATTTGAGCCGAAAATGGATTTGTTTTACACTATTCTCACAACTCATTGGAGAACCGGAGGACAGGTATGTCATCAATGATGTGGAGAACAGCATTGACTCCAACTTTATGGGAGAGTTGATAATGAGCAAGAACAAAATGAACAACACTGACCGGGATAGTCTCGTCATCATTCAATTGCATGACCAAAGGGAACGGCCATACAATCACTACAAGAGAGGGTATGTACTCTTCAATACTGAGCGCTCGGCCTTTCGTCTCATCGGTTATCGAAAAACTGTCGTTCAGTATATGTTTGAACCAAAAGGAAAAGTATGTAATAGAGGGACGACTAGAGACCGCTGTCTATTTGATTGCAAGGTTAAACATTTCGTTAATGAAACGGGTCATTATCCACCTGGCTTATTGTCCGAATCAACCAAGGACAATTTGACTTTTTACAGAGGGTCATATATAAAGCTCAGACGTTTGAACTCAACAAATAGATGTTCTCAAAGGTGTTTCCTTAGGACTGACTGCTATAAAGAACATTTTATTGTGAGCAGCACCCAGGACAATTCTAATCTGGCTAAACAGGATCATTCATTTGGAATATTCTTTGAATTTCCATCTCATCCGACAACTATTTACGAGATATCACTTAAAATGTGTTTTGAAGAGTATTTATGTCTTATCGCAAGTATTCTCAGCCTTTGGTTCGGT